>CM019065.1:372127644-372335144 GCA_009667805.1 Leptobrachium leishanense
ATCCGTACAAAATCATGGACGAAAATGCGCATCGTATCACCGCTATCGCGTATTCCGTGAAAAAATACGTCCATTCGTTCGAACGCACTTTTTCACGGACAACGCGAAAAATGCGTTAATCTGACCCTAGCCTTAGTGAATTTATCAGACTCTTGCTATTCTTGGCATCGCATCAAAATAGAATCCAAGTGAAAATAAGATGTTACTGTGAAATCAAGTAATGATACATTATGCTTTTCTTGAAGATGTAGGTCATACTTGAAAACTAGAGAAATCTCAATGTTTTTTCCTGGTAAAATCCTTTGCAAATAAACCTGATTCACTCAAATTTGTGAAAAAACACAATATACCCAGGACATACTTGAAAACGAGAGACATCACAATGTATCCTTCCTGGTAAAATACTTTATAAATAAATAAATATACACATTAAGATCAAATAATAAGAATATTATTTTTGTATATTATCATAGTTAAAAATTCCTAGATATCCATATACAGCAATACATTCATTGGGATTTGTCCATTTGTATATTCATAGCATGTGTTACACACTGCCTGCCCAAAAAACATCACACACTGTAATATTTGGTTGTGTCACCTTTTGCTGTGATTGCGGCACGCATTCACCGTGGCATCATTTGGATAAGCTCATGCGATATCACAGCATTTATTTCTGTCCAGAGTGGCATTAATTTGTGGCCAAGATCTTGTATTGATGATGGGAGAGTCGCAGCGCTGCGTAAAGTCTTCTCCAGCACATTATCCCAAAGATTCTCAATGGGGTTAAGGTCTGGACTGTGCGGTGGCCAATCCATGTGTGAAAATGATGTCTCATGCTCCCTGAACCACTCTTGCACAATTTGAGCCCGATGAATCCTGGCATTGCCATCTTGGAATATGGCCGCTGTGCCATCAGGGGAGAAAAAAAACGTTGATGGAAAAACCTGCTCATTCAGTATATTCAGGGAGTCACATGACCTCATTTTATGCTGAAACATATTAATCACTGCAGTAATTATCAAGCGGAAGACGAGCACCTACTGGCTGAGATAAATACAGGTTGTGACTTTTTTTTGGCGAGGCAGTGTATATCTATGTGCGTGCTATATCATATATTCGTACCTGACGAATGCTGTGCATGTTATTCCCAATATTCAAACAAAAGAATAAGTCACATCTGAAATTTTGCACAATTATCGCCCATGAATGCTCCTCACTGTGCATCTGCCGTGTTGTCAGTCTTTGTATCATGCAGTATTACACTTACTATTAACTTCTTTAAACAAAAAATCCAGTTTTCACTTATTTGAGGATCATGAAAGTGTCATTATTAAGAAGTCACTTATTGAACATAATATCTCACCTGTCACTCCCAATTCTGCTATGCCACGGATTTCATCTCTAGCAAACCCTAGTGTTTAGTGACTGAATTGGCTGTTGTTGCATTACATTATGCACCTCCATCCTCTGTGAAATTTTGCATCCCTTTGTGCCCCGGCAAAACGGTTTTGGGGCTATAGTTTAGCGTAATCACAAATCCAATTTTAACCATAAATGTAGGTGTTACACTATTTGTCACTGTAACCCGAAATATACATACTTCTATAGCAGTGTAGATTAGATAAGCCGTGTTAGTCCAGATGTCAAAATCACCTATACCTATATCAAGTTATACCTTCAAGAGCTGAGGAAGAGAGTCACGCTGTCAAAAGCTGCTCTTTTAAATGTAATGTTAGTCCAATAAAAAGGTATCACTATATAATGCTATACTCTGGTAATTTTGACATCTGAACTAACACGGCTTATCCACTCTACACTATATATATATATATATATATATACACACTATATTGCCAAAAGTATTCGCTCACCTGCCTTGACTCGCATATGAATTTAAGTGACATCCCATTCCTAATCCATAGGGTTCAATATGACCTCGGTCCACCCTTTGCAGCTATAACAGCTTCAACTCTTCTGGGAAGGCTGTTCACAAGGTTTAGGAGTCTGTTTATGGGAATTTTTGACCATTCTTTCAGAAGCACATTTGTGAGGTCACACACTGATGTTGGACGAGAAGGCCTGGCTCTCAGTCCCCACTCTCATTCATCCCAAAGTTGTTCTATTGGGTGAGGTCAGGAGGACTCTGTGCAGGCCAGTCAAGTTCATCCACACCAGACTCTGTCATCCATGTCTTTATGGACCTTGCTTTGTGCACTGGTGCACAGTCATGTTGGAAGAGGAAGGGGCCAGCTCCAAACTGTTCCCACAAAGTTGGGAGCATGGAATTGTCCAAAATGTCTTGGTATGCTGAAGCATTCAGAGTTCCTTTTGACTGGAACTAAGGGGCCAAGCCGAGATCCTGAAAAACAACCCCACACCATAATCCCCCTCCACCAAACTTTACACTTGGCACAATGCAGTCAGACAAGTACCGTTCTCCCGGCAACCGCCAAACCCAGACTCGTCCATCAGATTGCCAGATGGAGAAGCGCGATTCGTCACTCCAGAGATCGCGTCTCCACTGCTTTAGAGTCCAGTGGCGGCGTGCTTTACACCACTGCATCTGACGCTTTGCATTGCACTTGGTGATGTATGGCTTGGATGCAGCTGCTCGGCCATGGAAACCCATTCCATGAAGTTCTCTGCACACTGTTCTTGAACTAATCTGAAGGCCACATGAAGTTTGGAGGTCTGTAGCGATTGACTCTGCAGAAAGTTACCGACCTCTTCGCACTAAGCGCCTCAGCATCCGCTGACCCCGCTCTGTCAGTTTACGTGGCCTGCCAGTTCGTGGCTGAGTTGCTGTCGTTCCAAAACACTTCCACGTTCTTATAATACAGCTGACAGGTGACTGTGGAATATTTAGGAGGGAGGAAATTTCACGACTGGATTTGATGCACAGGTGGCATCCTATCACAGTTCCACGCTGGAATTCACTGAGCTCCTGAGAGCGACCCATTCTTTCACAAATGTTTGTAAAAACAGTCTGCATGCCTAGGTGCTTGATTTTATACACCTGTGGCCATGGAAGTGATTGGAACACCTGATTCTGATTATTTGGATGGGTGAGCGAATACTTTTGGCAATATAGTGTATATAGTAACTCTCAACGTTCCCGCACTCAGAGACTTATTTAATGAAAAATATATATATAAAGTCGACGTTTCTGTTTTTTTCTTCATTAAATAAGTCTGAGTTGCGGAACATCGAGAGTTATTACTTACTATGTGGATTTACCAGGCTCCAGCACCAGCGCATGTACGTTGATTTCAGGGTTGTGCAGGGATTGAGGCTTTTATATAGTATGGCATGGCATTGTACATGGAGGGTTCTGTGTTATTACAGACGCTAGACGCAAAAAAAGTGAGAAGTTGTGGACTTCATTTGCATGTCGTACCCAGAGTTTTTTGCAGCATATGGGGAATGTAGTGCATGAACTCTGTAAGCGCTTCTCTGAATTGCTGGGATGTGTAAATGTACTTAGAAAATAATGAAGTTTATGGTTGCGATGTGGAGGCTTTTAATCTCTCTTTTTTTTTTTCTCCTCCTCAACAACTTAAATGTGTATTGAATTGCCCTACGGGTAAAGCATCAAATAGCTACCAGTTTCAGCCTATCTCCTGCTGATGAGGGCATAATAAGACCGGAACAGCTGTACAGGAGTGACTGTGACTGGTGGCATAACCTGACCAATGCTAAATAAAAAGCCATCTAGTATAGCTTGACATTGTACAAGGAGGGTTCTGTGTTATTACAGACCCTACATGCAAAAAAAGTGAGAAGTTGTGGACTTCATTTGTACGTCCTACCCAGAGTTCTTAGTTGCATATGGGGGATGTTTCTGTTGTCATTATGATTTAAAAAGAGTAAACGCACTTGATTGATAATAGATGTCTTCAGCCAAAACACTAACCATGAGTGAAAGAAATGGAACTTGGAACTGTGTTATAATTCATATTCTCTGAATAATGGCCAATAAATCATAAATTCTGCCAGGGTATGGAAACTTATGAGCACAACTGTATATATGTATATATATATTTGGGGGGGTTAGGACCTCAGTGAGAATTAAATATTGATTTTAAAAAAAACTGATTCTCGATTAATAAATATATTTATTCCTATCTTGTCACACTCCCTAACCCCGACTCCAGCTTTGCTTCATATTAGGCTCTCAAAACAAAGGCTTAGGTCTTAGACCAGGGGTCGGCAACCTTGGCTCTCCAATGGCCCTATTACATTCTCAGCGAGTGTTTTTTTGCGCAAAGCGTTAAACGTTACCGCATGAAAATCACCGCTGGAATTATATTCCTCGCTCATTTTTTCATCCATCGGGAAATTGCGCTTGTAAAACCGACGTGCAAAAATGAGCGCAAAGTACCGTTGCGAGTAGAAATCAGTGAGCGCATTGTAATTTTTAACCCGAGTCCGTCAGACGAACACAGAGGTACGTTCTGACGGAAGACAAGGTAGTGGCCGTAATTTTTGACGGATCTAGTAAAAGAAAACGTGCACATCGACGTTCTCCATTGAGAATCCGCAGTTTGGTACGGTCAGATTGTTACAATTCGCCGTTACCACCAGCTTTTCAAAGACGTTAAAATTATGTGCGCAAACGTTGTCCGTTAAATTTTGCGCTAAGATTCTAATACCATGCGCGTACCACCGCACAAACGCATTTGCGCTCACAATGTTAAGTATCGGATGTGCGCACTAAATTGTGCTCGCAAAGGGTTCGCGCAGGGTCACTCGCGTTTGACATTAACGCGCATTTTGTGCACGAACGTCGTAATACGACATTCAGCGCAAAGGGATTTTCTGCGTTAATGCGTTTTTGCGCGCGCGCACAACTGTGCGTGAAGAATGTAATAGGGGCCCAAATGTTTTGGTACTACATTTCCCATGAGGCTCAGCCAACCTAACAAGTACCAGAGCATCATGGGAGATGTAGTTCCAAAACATCTGGAGGGTCAGGGCAAGGTTGCCGACCCCTGTGTTAAACTCTAGGTTCACGGAATTTACTGTGGGATGCAAACTGTAACAAAATACCACCGATCTTTCGATCTGATCCCCTTCCCTGCCGTGCAAGCTGGTCAGTGCCAACGCGCAACATTGTGCCGAACGTTCTATGTCGCTCAATATACAGTAAATGCATCACATTTTTACTCCAACGGAGATAAATAAACTTTTACCTTGTGGTTTGACATCTAAAAGTTATCACTTAAATCAGCCGATGACAGCTGTGAAGAAGAAGACGAATATGTTTAGCAATTATACCTTTCGAAGGAAACATCTCCGTCTGCAGCATTGCTCTGTGCGAAAAGGGTCCAAGCGGGCGCATTAAGCTAATCTGTTTGTGTGCCCACTCCTGATGCGAGGAAATCAGTTCTGGCTGTCATATTTCATAAATAACTGTTCAGCTTGTTAGTGTTTCCCTCTTATCTCTGCGATCAGAACAAACAGTGCGGTATACAGATGCTTCATTTTGGCAACATAACACTTAAGCATCACTAAGCAACTAATTGTAAGTGGGACTTTTTATAATATCACTTGTCTCATTTTACAGCATTCAACCATCATATGTTAGCACGTCCTTCAATACATTTTTGCAAAGTACCAACAAGGTGTTTTTTTGCTTTTTTTTTATTATTCCAGTTCTTGTGAGGCTTCAACGCGTCTCATCTACTTTTGGCACTTAAAGGGAAATCACAAGACTGGTGTATGAAGCTATTGTGCCTTATCTTACATAACATCACCGATATTACGGGCCGAATGCCCCTCATCTGAAATGCTGGGGACCAGACGTGTTTTGGATTCTGGATTTTTCCATTTTTGGGATATTTGCATATAATAATAATGAGATATATGGGGGACGGGATCCAATTCTAGACAAAAAATACATTTATGTTTCATACACACCTTATACACACAGCCTGAAGGGCATTTTATACAGTATTTTTTACCATTTTGTCCACTCGTCACATGAGGTTGACGTTTGACATCACGTTGGTACTCAAAAACTTGTCAGATGGCAGGGCATTTCGGAATTTCAGATAAGGGATACCCAACCTGTGGTAGCCTTTCTCTAGTTCCTATATAGGGCTCGATTGAATTATATTGGACCTTTTTATATATATTTTTTTTAAAAATAATTAACTGCTTGGCTAATTTATTTTCAAAAAATTGGGATTAAGTATATCCCTCACTGGCCCTGCGCAGCGTATGCCAGCATCTCACTCACTGGCCCTGCGCAGCGTATGCCAGCATCTCACTCACTGGCCCTGCGCAGCGTATGCCAGCATGTCCCTCACTGTGCTGAGCATTGTATCCCAGCATGTCCCTCACTGTGCTGAACATTGTATCCCAGCATGTCCCTCACTGTGCTGAACATTGCATCCCAGCATGTCCTTCACTGTGCTGAACATTGTATCCCAGCCTGTCCCTCATCGTACTGAGCATTGTATCCCAGCAGGTCCCTCACTGTGCTGAGCATTGTATCCCAGCATGTCCCTCACTGTGCTGAACATTGTATCTCAGCATGTCCCTCACTGTGCTGAACATTGTATCTCAGCATGTCCCTCACTGTGCTGAACATTGTATCCCGGCATGTCCCTCACTGTGCTGAGCATTGTATCCCAGCATGTCCCTCATTGTGCTGAGCATTGTATCCCAGCATGTCCCTCACTGTGCTGAGCATTGTATCCCAGCATGTCCCTCACTGTGCTGAGCATTGTATCCCAGCATGTCCCTCACTGTGCTGAGCATTGTATCCCAGCATGTCCCTCATTGTGCTGAGCATTATATTCCAGCATGTCCCTCACTGTGCTGAGCATTGTATTCCAGCATGTCCCTCACTGTGCTGAGCATTGTATCCCAGCATGTCCCTCACTGTGCTGAGCATTATATTCCAGCATGTCCCTCATTGGTGCTGTGCAGCGTATCCCAGCCTGTCCCTCACTGTGCTGAACATTGTATCCCAGCATGTCCCTCACTGTGCTGAGCATTGTATTCCAGCATGTCCCTCATTGGTGCTGTGCAGCGTATCCCAATTTGTGAAAGTCTCAAACCCCAGCTTTTCTTATAGGGATCTTAAAATTAAAGGGTTAGGCCTGAGATGGTGAGCTGGTTCAGAGAATTTGCCCAAACATAGAAAACATATGGGTTTCATAATCAATACATATATATGAAATAGAGAATATGAATTTGCACAGGTTTTAGTTTCTTACTTATCAATATTAATCTAAGTTTTGTTATGTCTCCTTCCTCGATGTACATTTTACTCTCACCAACTTGTTGCCTCGAAAGAAACCAGTAATGATACGTCCCGCTCTTCTTTTTGTATCTTTCAAACCAGTTCTCAGTGTTCCTTTGAAATTTATTTGTAGAATAAACCGATTTAAAGGCTCATTCATGAAAGTCGCATCGTTTGGTGTTTTTTTTTCCAGGTCTGTAGATCACATTAAACAGAAATCAATGAAAGTTACCGGCATCATTGTGCGTGAGGATTTATACGACGTGCCCCGAGTTCACGCACTCGTATTTTGTGAGACGCTATCCTCAGAGGTCCCCGCGCACAATGGCGTAATTCAGGAGCCTGTGATTCACCACGGCTCCGTCTCAGAACCTTACATGATCAGATGAATTGCAGGGAAGAATCTAGACGGCGTTTCGAGTCTAAAGATCTGTCAATCGCCGCCAATGTACACAGACGCGAGCAATCAATGAATTTAAACTGAGCTCGGTAATGATACGTTTTCTTCTTTCTCATGGCAGGTGCCTGTTTCAGTGGCCATGATGACTCCCCAGGTAATCACCCCTCAGCAAATGCAGCAGATACTTCAACAGCAAGTATTATCTCCGCAGCAGCTACAAGCACTTCTTCAGCAACAGCAAGCAGTTATGTTACAACAGGTAATGTTGGTTACCTTCCTTCGGCGGTTCATTTTTTTTTTTTTTTCTTTCTTTTTCTTCCCCTTTTAGCAGAGCGTTCTCATGTTGGTATTGCATAAATCCTCTGTCATGTTTATCTCATCTTCACCTTTTATAGCAGTGTATATCACACACAGAAAAATAATGTGCTGTCTCGAGATTGTTTACATTGTCATCCGAAACAGAACATTACATTCCAAGACTTGTCAAAGCACAAGACGTGTCAAAAAGGAGTTGCGGAAAATTGTTGTTTTATGATATATAACACGTTACCACTTGTTTTAGTCATAACAGGAGGGGGATATATAAAAAAAAAAAAACACAGCAACGAGAGAGAGCGTTTCCCAGCTTTTTTACATTAAGCAGGAAAATAATAGAACCGTTGTGTTTTTTTTTTTTGTATTTATATTAAAAGAAATGTATTGCAGCGTAGATTTATGAGGAGTGAATTTATGTGTAAGAGAAAGTCAAGTGGCCGGACTAGGAAAAGTCAGTAAAACAGATTTTTTTTATTTTTTATTATTATTTCTTTTCGAATAATGAGAATTCGTAGCAAATGGTTATTTCTAGATACCTGCGCATGGCTGCAGGATGAAAGCGTACCTTTGGTCGCTGCACATGGAACGCAAGTTGTTCAGCGAGACAACACAATTGTTCTATTATTTGAAAAAAAAAATAAAGGCATTGTGCGCCTGTGAGCTGCTTTATTTGTTTCTGTTAGTGCTTTATTGTATGTGTTCTTTGTTTATAAACGTATCAGGGACTAGTTCGAAGAACAGAGAACTATGTTTAACTCTTCAGTATCAGGATAACTCAACCTTTCCAATAAAGGGCTCTATTACGTTCCCAACGCAAACGTTAACGCGTGCGCAAAAACGCTTTAACTCGAGGGGTAAAACCCTTCGCGCTGAACGTCGTATTACAACGTCCGCGGAAAAAATGCACGTTACCGTCTAACGCGGGTGGACCTGAGCGAACCCTTTGCGAGCGTACTGTACTGCGCGCTTCCTATACTTAACATTGTGAGCGCAAATGCGTTCGTGCGCTGGTACGCGGATGGTATTACAATCTATGCGCAAATTTTAACGCAAAGCGTCTGCGCGCATAATTTTAACATCTTTGAAAGGATGGTGGTAGCGGCAAATCTGAACGACCTGGCGAAACCAAATACACCAGCCCAAAAAAAAATACGCAGCAATGTATAGTTACACATTCTACACATACCCAAACAATAAAATATAGAAGTTGTGCGTGTTTTTATTATTGCTGCAGCATATATACGCAGATTGATTTTGACAGGCGCAAAAACCGAACCGGAGACAATTGTGGTTCTTAATTCTGATTGGCTGAATCGCGTAAAAAAACAGTCCGCACATCGATTTCTGCGCGCAACGTTAGTGCATGCGCATTTTTGCGTGTCTTTTTTATGCGCGTTATTTTTTGATGGATGAAAAAATGCGCCCGGATTGTAAAACCAGTGTTAATTTATGCGCGTTAACGTTTAACGCTTCGCGCACAAATTAACGCGCTGCGCGAGCGTTTTTGCGCAAAGAATGTAATAGAGCCCAAAGTCTTTAAAAGTGTTTTTCCATTGGCATTGCCAGCCTTAGAGCTCGATTTAATTCTCCTGGACAATATTTCGGGAAAAATATCAGGAAATATATATATATATATTTTTTTTTAAACATAAGCAGATTGAGAACATTTCGGCTACAGCTGATGTTGGAAAAATGCCACCGGTCTGATAAAAGTTGGCCAGAAAAAGCTTTTTTTCGCCCTGCGACATACAGATATATGCTATTAAACATGACTATTAGAAAAATCTAATCTTAAAAAAAAGATTTCAACCTTATTTTCCCTATTCCTCTGCCTGAGAAATCCATTAATCTTCACCTTTCAGCACTTGAAATTTTTTCGGATATCAGCATACTGATAAATTCGAATTGAATCAATGCAGCCAATATTTCCATTGACAGCTATAGAGAGAGACAATTTCAATCCCAATTCATAGTATAGAAACACAAATGCCGGCAAACCTGAATTAGATTCTCCCGACCCAAAAAATGGCCGAACAATTGGCAGGAAATGTTCCAAAGCCATCAGGCCGAATTAAATCACCTGTTATTTATCGAATTGGTAGGGCCAGCCTATTCAAAGAGATCCGAATTGCTTGAGAAAGGCAACCGAACGCTGAAAATCAGCGTTCGGTTGCTTTTCCTGGCCATTCAGCTATCCAGAGAGCAGGCAATTCGCCAAATCCTGGCGAATTGCCTGAACATACGGTGCCTGTTCGGTGCCTGTTCGAGGGCAGTGAAAACCCCATAAAAAAGCACTGCTTCGACTATTCAGAGAACACAAACCAGCAGTGAAAGGTTCCCGGAATGCCCTGCCATTCGGTGGTTTAATTCGGCAAATTTATTCAGGCGAATCCCATAGACTTCAATGTTAAAAATATTCCGGTTTTAATTCAATATCTAATAAACTGTTCATTATAAAATTCTGCAGTAAAGAGTCTCTTTATTTATAGATTTTTTTAGGATATTTTAAGCATTTTTCTTTTTTTTTTAAAAGTCCGATATTTTTTTTTTTTAAGTTTACTTATTTTTTCTGTAACAGCCCTCTTTATTATCATTCCCTGGATCTCCTGTGTAAATTTCAGACATTTTCGCTCAGTAGTTTCTTTGCAAACAGCGTTTCATTTTCACAGATTCACACAAACTATTTTGCTAATTTATTCACTGCCTCGTCTGCGGTCTCAGCTGCTTCGACTGTGTGTGATCGGCTCCTGTTCGGGCTTTTTCCGTGGTTTTCGGCAGGTTAATCCAGATGTTTTTGTGGCTTTTCGCTGGGTTTTGCGGTTCGTTTTCGTCGGGTTTGCGGTAGCTTTTCCCTGCAATTCGGGGACCCTGTGGTGCTTGCTGAATACACCGCAGGGTCACCGAAATGCAATCGGCAAAAGGAACCGAATTGAAGAGAACGAAAAGTCACCGAACGTGCGGTGACTTTTCGAATCTCTTTGGATAACCCTGTATGTAAACCCGAACATCTGCTTTCCACCAATTTCTGCTAAAGTTATGAAATTACGTTTGATCCCTAAATGGTTAAGTTGGCAGAAATGCCACCTTTATACCTTATACAAGTTACATTTAATCTATGTCTGCCAATATATGTTTTGAGTCAGGCACTTGCCATTAGAAAAGCATTTGTAGACTTGACCAAATTGTGGTCCATAGTCTGTTTTGACTAACTGTGATGTAAAGAATTACCAAAACTAACCAACTTTTAGAACGTGTCCAGACCGGGCAATATGTTTAAGTGCTGTTTAGACATTATTCTACTAGCCTTGCAATGATTAGTGATTATTATTATATTAGAGCTCAATAAATCAAGCCCAACGCATGTTGCCTTCACCGTGGCCTTCTTCTTCTCTCTCTTTTGAGTAACCTTACAACCCACCAAACCATAACAATTTTACCAAATGTCTGAATTCCATTTCTGAATCCTGACATCAAATATTAACCAGTAACCCCTTCACTACTGATATCAAGATGTCTCGGGCTTCAAAGGCACCATCTGGTGTCCCCCGATATCGAGATATCTCAATATGCTGATCTGCAGTCCAAAAGCAAATGAAATTCATTTCCTACAAACAAATTTTGTTTCCTTTTGGGCTGCAGACAGTGCCCACAAAGTATAATGCCCAAACAGCTAAAAGTGTAAAATCAGCTGCTCAAAGCTCTGAAATATCGGGCTTTCAGCAGCCGATGCAGGAAGAAATAGAAGAAAATAGACCAGCAGCTAAAACCTCTAACTCAATTTGGCAGTAGATGGTGCCATCTAGTGGCCACAAATAGGTAGTTTACAGTAAGGAAAACAATAGATGTAAATTCAAATATTTCTTACTTATACTTATAATTAATTAAAAATTATTTCACAAAAAAACACTGGTTTCTGACAATGTTTTTTTGGAAAATCACTTGGTAGTGAAGGGGTTAAGACTCAACTATTAGTAGATGGCTAGATAATTTACAAATCATGGTACCATCCGTAGGGCTCTATTAAATTCTTCTCGCAAACGTTAATGCGTGCGCGTTATCGTCTACCGCGGGTGAACCTGCGTGAACGCTGCGCGAGAATAATGTACGTTGCTCGTCCTATACTTAACATTGTGAGCGCAAATGCATTTGTGCGCTGTACGCGGATGGTATTACAAGCTATGCGCAAATTTTAACGGGCAACGTTTGCGCGCATAGTTTTAACGTCTTTGAATAGCTGGTGTTAACGGCAAATCTGAACGTCCTGGCCGAAACCAAATACACCAGCCCAAAAAAAAAATACAGCACAGTATAGTTACACATTCTACACATACCCAAATAATAAAGTGGAGAAGTTGTGCGTGTTTTTATTATTGCTGCAGCATATATACTCAGATTGATTTTGACAGGCTCAAAAATTGAACTGGAGACAATTGTGGTTCTTAATTCTGATTGGCTGAATCGCGTGAAAAAACAGTCTGCACGCGATTTCTGCGCGCAGCGTTAATGCGCACGTGTTTTTGCGTGTCTTTTTTACGCGCGTTATTTTTTGACGGATGGAAAAATGCGCTCGGATTGGAATACCAGCGTTAATTTACGTTTAACGCTTCACGCACAAATTAACGCGCTGCGCGAGCGTTTTTGCGCAAAGAAGTTAATAGAGCCCATAGAGTCTACACAAACTAATGAATCAGTGACCTTTTACATGGGATTACCGTTACCGATGTTTGTGCACTGAATATTGACAAAGGCAAGTGAAATCAATAGATATGATATTTCCCCTCTTTTTGAAAGTGTTTGGTTCATTAATTTTTATCTGTATATTACTAGATTGGGGGACGTAGCTGGAATTATTTTATATAATTCAATATTAATGTCTTCATCATCAACCCTTTCACTACCATGCACTTATATCTAGGGTAAAGCTGCAATTTTGCATAAAGATTTTTATTCTGAGTTAGATTAGAATAATGTATATTTGGTCATTTTTAATTGTTCAATCATTCGATTATTATTTAAATATTGCTGGGATTAAAGGTTCTAAACTCTAGATGGCATCCCTTATATTGCACAATTTCAAACGGGGTCTGCATTATCAGCATATAGAAATGATATTTGTGATAACTCTAGTTAATATGATAAAACAAATAAACAATGAAGCGCCCAAAAAATACTGATAGAATATAAAAATGATATCTGTATGTGACATAATGCCTGTATATGTAAATTACAGTAACACCTTGTATCTGTACTGTACAGGGATTTTCAGTCATTATAAATCCCTGAATCCTATCCCTGTACAGCAGTGAGTAACCCCAGAGCTTTCCTTGTATTCTGCCCTCTCCCATGCTGTTGCAGAAGTAAAGTTTGTTTAATTTTTGGTTAAAGTGAGTGTGAGGTCTTCTTTACAATAATATAGGGTGACAGGAGTGAGATCTCACAGAGACATTTGTTTCTTCCCAGGGGGAACTCCGATCTTGCTTTATAGAGTTATACAAATAGGGTTTATGTATGCTCGTTTTCAATATTCAATATATTACAATGTAAAATCGAACGTGCATGGTGTTTTATAGCGAAAGTGTTAAAAGATAAAAACGTGTAAGTGTGTAAAATGGCGTTGCTGCCACATTCCGGTGTAGGAAAAGTTTAGGAAATTTGTAAAACTTGAAACTTTTGCCTTTATTTATTAAAGTCAAAATGGTTTATTCAGCAACAACTACAAGAGTTTTACAAGAAACAGCAAGAACAGTTACATCTTCAGCTTTTGCAGCAGCAGCAACAACAGCAGCAGCAACAACAGCAGCAGCAACAACAGCAACAACAACAGCAACAACAGCAGCAGCAACAGCAGCAGCAACAACAGCAGCAGCAACAGCAAGCACCACAGTCACACCCAGGAAAGCAAGCAAAAGAGGTTTGTACACCACGCTGTTAGTAGCGAATAATTACAAACACTAATATAACCTTCCTTCTCTTTCTTTCATTCCTTCCTTCCCTCTTTTTTTTATATTAATGCAACATGTAACCTAGGTTTATTTGTGTTTAAGATCTATATGCTGTAGAACACTAATGTCCTTTCCTTCCACATTCCTTTTTCCTTTCCTTTCCTATCCCATTTCCTCTTTTTTTCCTTTCCTTTATCTTTAAGTTATTTTCCTCTTTCCTTTCCTCTTTCTTAACTTTCCAGTGTCATTTCCTTTCCTATTTCTTTAATTTATTTTCCTCTTTCCTTTTTTTTGTTTGCTCTTTCCATTCCTCTTTCTTTCATTTCCTTTCCTCTTTTTTTCCTTTCTGCTTTCCATTCCTTTTCTTCCTTTCTTTCCTTTCTTCTTTCCATTCCTCTTTCCCTCTTTTCATCTTTTTTTCCTCTTTCCTTTCCTCTTTCTTTCCTTTCTTTCCTTTCCGCTTTCCATTCCCCTGTCTTTCCTTTTCCCATTTCCTTTTATTTTATTTCCTCTTTCCTTTCCTTTCCTTTCCTCTTTCTTTCCTTTCTGCTTTCCATTTCTTTTCTTCCTTTCTTTCCTTTCTTCTTTCCATTCCTCTTTCCCTCCTTTCATCTTTTCTTTCCTTTTTCCTTTCCTCTTTCTTTCCTTTCTTTCCTTTCCGCTTTCCATTCCCCTTTCTTTCCTTTTCCCATTTTCTTTCTTTTATTTTCTTTCCTCTTTCCTTTCATTTCCTCTTTCTATCCTTTCATTTCCTCTTTCTTTCCTTTCTGCTTTCCATTCCTTTTCTTCCCTTTCTTATTTCCATTCCTCTTTCTCTCCTTTCATCTTTTCTTTCCACTTTCCTTTCCTCTTTCTTTCCTTTTCCCATTTTCTTTCTTTTCTTTCCTCTTTCCATTCCTCTTTCTTTCCTTTTCCCATTTTCTTTCTTTTTATTTTCTTCCTTCTTTTCTTTCCTCTTGCTTTTCTGCCCTCTTTCCTTCCTTCCTTTCTTATTTCCTGTCATTTCCTCTTTCTTTCTTTACCATGTTCTTTCCTTCTTTCTTTTAACAAACATTATGGATTCAATTTAATGGCAAGAGATGGTGTTTTTTCCAGAAAAAAATGTTGATTTGTGCAGTTACCCTGCCCAAAGAGACCTTTATCAATTCTTTAAAGCACTTGATATTTTGTCCATATTCTGCTTATCGATAAATTCAAATTGAATCAGTCAAGTAGAAATTTTTATTAGATAGTATAGATGCAAATGCCGATAACTGACCCAGATTTTTAACTGTAATCGGAATTCTGGAATGCCCTTATTTAAATCTCCCGAACAATGGATGAAATGCAGTGGGAGGAAAAAGCTCTAGATTTCGGCATTGAGCCCTTTATTTGGAAATAAACCCATATTCACAGTATGGTTGGCATCGGGGTAGTCCTTTCCATTGTGTAGTATCTGCAGCTCACCTAGAAACAAACAGAATTTACATAAACGGCTTAAATCGTGGTAAAATAATCTGAAAAGGCATGGGATGACTGTATGTGGTCTACTTGCCTTCCTTCCATCCATCCCACTAACGAGCAGAATTTATTAATGCAGACTCCTATCAGTACAAAACATGACCGAGGTTTACGTGTGGCAAAATTTCCACAATCCACTTGGCAGGAGTCAAGGGACGACACCTAGTTCTGTCACCAAATTTGGCTAAATGTGGCATAAGTAGATTTAACTGAATATATCGTACGTTATTTCTTGGGGATTGACAGTGCAGGCCACCATAAAAGCCTTTGTGTCGCTCTATAAATCTTATTCATCCAACCCCCATAGGAAAACAAGGTCACGTTCATTGAAGATACGTCTCTCCATTGCAGTGGTTGAGTCAGATTTTGACCTCTAGCTGTGTCTGAACTGCGCATACTATAATTCTGTAACGACCATAGAAAAATCTCGATTTGATGTTTAACTATATATGGCCAGGGAGGTCTAGTTTGATCCCTCGACTCTACATGGTACGTCGTCCATGCCCCTAAATACGGTGAACTAAATACGATGTAGAAAATCGTTTTTTTTTCTTCTGTGGTTTATACTATTCAAATGAAGGCTGACGGATCATGTTTTGTATGTTTTATTCTGTTAGAACGGTCTCTATGTCCTTTGATTATTGTTGTTTTTTTTTATGCCTGATATTTTTAAAAATGATACTGACCAAAACTATACATGGCTAGGGAGGTCTAGTTTGATCCCTCGACTCTACATGGTACGTTTTCCATGACCCTAAATACGGTGAACTAACTACGATGTAGCAAATCTTTATTTATTATTATTTTGGATTTATACTATTGAAATGAAGGATGACGGATCATGTTCTGTTTGTTTTATTCTGTTAGAACGGTCTCTATGTCCTTAGATTTTTGTTGATTTTTTTTTTTTATTCCTGTTTTTTTTAAAAAAAAATAATTTACTAACCAAAACTAAAATTTCCAGATTTTAATATTTTAATAATTTCAATATATCCATATCAGTATTTATACATTGATTCACCAAGCTTTAATCTGTAAAGATTATAAAGATTTTATCGCAGGAAATGTTTTACCGTGTGTATCTGTCTGTTTATGTTTTGTTTTTGTTTTTTTCGGGGGGTTTTCTTTACGGTACAGTTCAAAAAGCATGCAAAGTTGGCTTATTGTTCAAAATGGTTGAGCATAAATTTCAAAGTCACGGGTCTCTGATTAATGAACTGCTACTGGAGATTTGGGCTAGCGAATAGAAAGTTACAGTTTGATGTGCTCATAAATCAAGCTGACAGGCCGGCTTCTCGGGCCTGGACGGCACTTGTCGGCAGACTGCATCAAATATAAACATAATGCTAATAGAACACGATGAAGTAGTTAAATTGATCAGAAGGTATTGTCCGAGATGTCTTTAAGCTGCCCATTATGCAAACCTACAGGAAACTGTTTTTGACCTCCCGGTGCTTTGTTTCTGTTTGGATTTTTGTGAATAGAATTTTAAGACAGGCATCAACCACAGCATTAGAAATCGCTGCCTTATTTCTCCCGAGGCTTTGGGCAATCCACATGACTTGCTCCATTATGCAGTCTGTTTTCCAGTGAGTGCATCAGAAGTTTCTCTTTTCCCCAAACTAAAAAGGAAAAGGTCTTCCGCAGCAGCTTGTCTCTTTCTGAAGAGTGACTGCCATCTTCTATTCTCCCGAGTCTTGGAAACTCTGGTCTCGTCTTGTAATGCCTCACAAAATTGGAAGTTACACTTTCTTTTATTCTAATAACACAGCCCTTCTCACTCTATCTTTCAACGTGATATCGGTTTAATGTATTCCATGTCTTCCAAAGAACTGTAAAAAAAGAAAGGAGCTACATCCCAATTTTCTAATAGACCACCAGAGATTCGGTTCGCAGACCGCCATGCCGTATTCACGGGTACATTTAGCTTTTAAAATAATGTATCTTCTGAGCTTTTCTCTTACGAAATACCCCAATCTCTCAGTCCCTTTTTTTTTTACGATTTAATTATTTTTTTTACATGC
Organism: Leptobrachium leishanense; assembly: GCA_009667805.1. Lineage (NCBI taxonomy): Eukaryota > Metazoa > Chordata > Amphibia > Anura > Megophryidae > Leptobrachium > Leptobrachium leishanense. Next base: position 372,145,081 of record CM019065.1, read on the forward strand.
CTGAGTTTATAACATCATATTAAATGAGTACGTACAAGCAAATACACCTGTGCATTCACCACTGAGTTCCTAAATTATTAGATTACATTTATAATTATAAGAATTATGACTTTTCCAACTCACACTGGCGAATCAATAGTCATTTATTTATTACGTCCCACAGGGGTTATACCCTATTTCCACCACATATCATTTCTGATAATACGTACTATTTCCTTTTGGTTTTTTATCTGCTTCCTTATGTCTATGCCGTTTAATGATGTATAACGATGGCTTTCATATGAGCATCTGTCCTTGAGAACGCATTTTTTACATACGCCGGGCAGAGCGTTTTCAGAATTCGTAGCATTAACTGCTCTCGGAGATAGATATTCCGGTGCACACAAAAGCTTGATCGTATTACACCGCGCCACATTCCTCACGTCTTCGGATCGGGGTCTGTAAAGTGCATCGTAAGCTGGAATCTTGCCCTCTAGTTTTAACTATTCTCACATCTTCATCCCTTTGTGAAGACTTTTACCTTCTTTTAATACATAATGTATCAGGTACATAAATGCACGTGAGGAACTCTTAGGGAAAATGGGGGGGGGGGGAAATGAATAGCCTAACGTTGGAAACCTAGACCGGTGTTTTGTGTTTTGGCTTTAATTGCTCTCCTTTTGTCAGCAGCAACAGTTAGCAGCCCAGCAGCTTGTCTTTCAACAGCAGCTACTACAAATGCAACAACTACAGCAGCAACAACATCTGTTGAACTTACAACGGCAGGGACTTATTTCCATCCCACCCAGCCAGTCTGCCCTTCCGGTCCAGTCCCTACCACAAGGTAAATCCACCCGACTCATGGTTGACTTTCTTATTTCTCCTCTGTCACACTTATTCCCTTGGCTGGTGCCCTACGAGCCTTGTGGAAACCCTAGTATGCAAGTCTCTACTTTGGGAAGTGATAGAGACAAAATATTATTCTAGTAACAGAATATCAACTGCAATTGCCCTCTTGAAATTCTATGAGTTGGGGAAAATCTGAGATATGACATAACGGGCTCTTTTCCCATGTTTGCGCTAACATGGAGACGCTACGGAGAAAATCTGTACCTGCATATTCACCCGTAGCGTCCCCATGTTACTGCAATATTCCATGGCAGGCGCTAGCTCAGCACCTTGCCCCCAAATGCAGCGCTAACCGTTGGGATACTCACGGTAGTGCTTCCACGCCTCCGACAGTATCACCTCCTGGAGTCCATAGGACTCCATGGAGGGTTGCACTTCCAGGTGACGAGCCATGCTCGATCCCACTCTCGCAAGATCATGGAGTGATCATGGAGGGAGACTGAGAACTATTTATTCCCATTCTCACTCTGCTTCCGGCGACAAGAATCGGTGGATGGGCCGTCGCTCTCGCCACTGGATGAGAGGTTAGTATCAGATTTCTTGGGGGGGTTTCAGAAGGTGCTAAATGATGAGAGCAAAGATGTCCATTATTTATTTTACTCTCTACTAGGCATTCTGGTCACATTATGGTATGAGAAGCAGTGGTAAAATACAACCAAATAACAAGGGAGTGAGTGTTATTATTTATCCTACTATTATTCTGCAATAAAAAAAATCTAATCAAATCAAACATCACCAAACAGCGTAATCTTAAAATTAAAGGAGTTTAATTTCGTGCTGAGAAGCATTGGGGATGTTTTCACGAGAAATTGTGTGTTTGTAGAATCATGCACTTCCCATAACGAGTCGATTGTTAGTTACATGTTGACACCTGCAATCCGTATTGCCTGATTTCACGTGGACATCTGTGCCCTCATCACAACTCTGTATCTCATCACGAATCCGTACCCTCGCTTGCCAAACATATACTTTATCATTCGATTGTGAGGCATGGGTTTTAGGCTTGTGTCGCCCAGTCATTCACCGACACAAACACAGGTGTGTTCTAATTGGATATGTGAGTGACAGTGATAGCCAAATAAAGCGCTCTTGTGTCTGTGTGATTGCGAGGCAAAGTTCAGCTTCTCGGGAGAAACAAACACCATTATTTTGCAGAGTTTTACAAAGAAAGAAAAATAATAAGAAGCCCTTGTGGCAAAAAATAATTATTTGACCTTTCTTCCTCTCTCTCTCTGTTTTCTCTCTCGTCCTCTATATATAAGTGTATATTTTTGATAAATGCAATCTAATAAATAATTTGATAACCGTATGGTGGGATACATTGTTCTTTAGTCATCTGCTTCGTTTTGCAGCTGGTTTAAGCCCCGCTGAGATCCAGCAGTTATGGAAAGAAGTGACTGGCGTTCACACAATGGAAGACAACGGCATTAAACATGGAGGGCTGGACCTCACTACTAACAATTCCTCTTCTACTACCTCCTCCACCACTTCCAAAGCATCGCCACCAATAACGCATCATTCCTTACTGAACGGCCAGTCTTCTGTATTAAATGCAAGACGAGACAGGTAATTCTAGATCCCCTCGACCGGCAGCGCACGTCTCAGGCTGCGCTTAGCGGAAAACATATCAATTCCGGGAATACGTTTGATATAATTAGCAATATGTATGTTTTGTAAGAATGTTTTTTCTTTTTGTTTATGTTTAATGTTTCTGCTACGCGTTAGGTAAGGACAGATGATCTTGCCGCTGACTCGCACCTACAGATCAAAACAAAAATAAACTGCTTACGTAAAGTGTGTTATAACAATTTGTTTAAAAAAAAAAACAGCAATTCTTTATACAATACAAACCTATATGGCAATATGATATTATTCAACGACACGTAAGATTAGAGAAAAGATATAAAAAGAGATGCAAACAGTGGATATAAATCATATCTGCGATAATTTGGCTCTTCTTTGTTTCGTATATTAAGGCCCCTATTACATTCTTCGTGCAATTTCGTTTGCGCAGAGCTAATTTTTTTGCGCGCATCGTCCAGCGTTATCGCGTGAAAATTAACGGAGTATTCCGATCCGAACGCATTTTCTCATACGTCAAAAAATAACGTTCGTAAAAACGACGCGCAAAACGAAGTGTAATACGCGCGCAGTAACGTTGCGCACGTAAATCAGTGTGCGGACTGTTTTTTTCACAGGATTCAGCCAATCAGAATGAAGAACCTTAATTGACATCAATTAACCTTAATTGACTCACTTAAGTTTTTGCCCCTGTCAAAGTAAAATCTGAGTATACATGCTGCAGCAATAAAAAAAACACGCACGAATTCACAATTTTATTGTTTGGGTATGTGTAGAATGTGTAACTATACTGTGCTGTATTTTTTTTTCCGTGCTGGGGTTTTTCGTTTCGGCCAAAACGTTCAGATTTGCAGTTACCACCAGCTTTTCAAAGACGTTAAAATTATGCGCTCAAACGTCGTTTGTAAAAAAAATGCGCATCGATTGAAAAACCATCCGCATACCAGCGCATGGACGAATTTGCACTCACAATGTTAAGTATAGGACGCACACAGTTCATCACGCTCGCGCAGGTCCATCCGCGTTAAACGATAACGCGCATCGTTTGCGCGAACGTTGTAATACGACATTCAGCGCAAAGGGTTTTGCCCCTCGTGCAAATGCGCATTTGCGCACGCAAAACGAAGAATGTAATAGGGGCCTAAGTTTCTTCTAGAGCAAAATTATTTTTAAGACATTACCAGACTTCCGTCTACTGCCGGGGTATGCTCTGTGTGTGTCCTGTATGCTATTGGCGAAATGGGAATTACTGAACATGCACAAAAAATGCATAAAAATGTGCATTATTTTTTTTTATTAGTAAATACACATTGACATTTGTCTGTTTGCATTTATGTATGCATAATTGTCATATTCTATTCTTTAAACCAAATTTCAAATTCTATGCAATTTCTGGCAATCCTTCCCTTTCCCAGAATACACACACACACACACACACCTTGATTCATTTGTTTTATGCAGTTTTGCTTCTTTAACCCCTTCACTAACCAGATTGAGATATCTCAGGATTCAAAGGCACCATCCGGTGCCCCGATATCGAGATATATCATTCTGCAGCCATGCAGCCCAAAAGCGAATGAAATTAATTTTCTGCCATCTAATTTTGTTTGCTTTTCGGCTGCAGAAGGTGCCCCCAACGTTTTAGTCCTGTTGGCATAATGCCCAAACAGCTGAAACTGTAAATCAGCGGAAAAATGCCCTAACATCGGACATTCAGCAGCCGATGCAGTGAAGCACGGGCTGCAACTGTAACATCTGTAACTTCATTTGGCAGTAGATGGTGCCATCTACTGGCTTAATATGTTAGTACAGTAAGAAATTCATCGGGAATGTACCCAAATATTTGTTACTGCATTATTAATTAACAATGATTTTTCAAAAAAACGCTGGTTCCTGACAATGTTTTTTTTGGAAAATCACTTGGTAGTGAAGGGGTTAAAATGAGGCATTACAAAATAATTATTGCTCATCTGAAATACACTCACCTTACATTGATTTCATTGTTTTACAAATATTTCCTGGTCCTTCCCACTGCGTATATGTCACCCTTGTACATTGTCGCCAAGGGATTGCAGATGACACAATTCATTTCCTAAATCCGGCCGTTGTAGCCCGGGCACTGGGGTGCAGCTCCTCCGATAACCACGGTTCAGCAGTGGGACTAGAAAACTGTATTGTTTCCTTTTCAACTGCTCAAAAATTTAATCTGAAATGTAAGGGGGACTGGGTGAAACATTATGGTTCTTAAAATAAATAAATGAATGAAAATAAAAAAATAAAAAATAAAATAATCTCCTGACAGTTTCCCATTCGGTTACAGATGGATTATGATATTCCTAGGTGTGTATGGAGACCTCAGTTTACCATAATCCTTCATGCTGGAAATAAGGAACAAAATACAACAGAATATTGACATTATAATCCAAAATATACAACAGAACGCACAGATATCCTTCATATCTCTGGTCTCTGCTTTATATAGTGGATCATGTTGGAACTTACCCCCCTCTAATTTTAAGGCATGGTCAAACATTAAAAATATATTTTTTTTTGGGGGGGGGTAAAGCATAAAAAATGATTTTATCTGTGAATGTCAGAAATTTGTTCTTCTGCAGTAAGCTCTGCTCAGAGGTGGCTCTATAATTAGGCCAAATTTGTGGTTGCCTAAGGCCTCATCAAACAGGGGCCTCGTTTGATGGTATTTGTTTTGCAGTCAGTACGCAATCGTTTGTGGGAGTACTGATATACCACACACATGTGCACCTACGTTAATTAACATGCACCAATCTCCCACGACAGCCGTTGTAGCCATCATACATTATGTTTTTTGGGCTAATTTCCGCATTTTTGCACAATTATAGGTCATCAAAGTAGAGCTTTGCCTTAAGCCTCAGACTCTAGAGCCGCCTCTGGATCTGTCCATACGAGGATGCGGCTCTCACTAGTTTCAGTAGAACCTAAGCATATACGACCAGGGCTGCCATCAGAAATCTTAGGGCCCCTTACTGAACCACCGATAGGACCGCCCTTCCCTCAGCTGCAGATTTCAGTAAACACATTTAATAACACATTTTTCCTGCTCTTGAACATATCTTATTTTACATGCAGTGTGCTAAATTCCTGGTGGTCCACAAAGGGGGTAAAAAATATTCCCTGGTGGTCTAGGACTCTGTGTCTCTACCTGGAGCGGACCACACTGATTGCTCCCTCAGCAATGAGTCAGAGTGCTCTGACCAACCCCAGATGCCACGGCCCACCGGGAAGTTTCCTGGTATCTCATTGAGCAAGTTCAGGGTGACATGTATGGGCCCTTACATCTGTGTCACATAGTTAAACTGCATTGGGTTTGGCAAGAGCTTGGGCCCCCTGGAGTTACAGGACCCCTGGACATATCATGGGCTGTCACCCCCCCCTGTATACGACAAACAATTGGGTTTTTTTTCTAGGCTGTTTCGGGACTAGGGCAGATTAAAGTATCCCAGTCACCCGCCTAAGAGCTCAATGTATTTCCTGCAGTCTCTCCAAATGCTTATTTTGGGTGCACGCTCTGCGTACATAGATATATTATTCAGATTCATCACCAGACATGATAACGAGCAAAATCTATATATATTTTTTTTTTTTAGTGTTTTCTTTTCCTATTGCCTTAACATCGTTTTCTTCTGCAAATACTGAATACCTCGGAAACGCTGCTGCTGAAAAGACACATTTTAAATGTGAAACGGCAATAGCCTGGGACTGATTACATTTTACGCTCCCCAAGGCTCTGCGCTACAGGCAACTTCCCTCACTTTAAAATAAAAAACAAACAAAACACCTACATTAATAGTAAGCTCTAGGCTCCTGAGAAGTGGAAGAGAGCTAACCAATCATTGAAGAGCTTTTTACAATGTAAAATTTGCTTCCACTGAGGTCAACGCGTTTGATTCCGGCCAGGCGATATTGCAATGGAAGTTATAGAACGTATCTTTCCATTTTAACTGGGTTTAGTTAGTTTTGCGTGTGTGTTTTTTTTTTTTTTTAAGGAATTTATGAAAAATTTTACATTCCACAGTAAAATTCCACCTTAAAGCCAATCGGTAAATTGGGTTTATTTCCCTTTTAAGACAAGTATTAAGACTGACATGTGTTAACTTATCCCTTTGCTCGCTGCGGTTAGAGAGTTGTCAGTTGAACGTCAGTGATGAGGCCAATAGATGGTCATAATGATTATTCGGGGTTGAGTGATAGCTTTTAGAGCAGGCTCTGTCGCATTTTTACAAAGTATCGGTTTCCGCTTTAGTGCTGATCGTCAGCTAAAACAATTTTTTTCCAGCTTTTTCAACTCATCTACTTTGTGCAGCAACTGAAAAGAAAACTCATCTGGTTTTGTCCATCAATGCAAGACATAATTCTAGCATCTGAAATGCTAATATTGATAAGTTCTTTCTTTACTTACATAAATGATAGCAGCAACGATTAAAACAACAGCTCCACCAGTGGAACAGAAGAAGGATCAGGAGCCCCCCGTATCATTTTAATCAAAATATCCTATCAATATATTTCTTGCATCATGCTGTGGAAGCCTTGAAATGGTCCCAAATTGGTCTAGAGCAGGTGCCACCAATCTTCAACCTCCCAGATGTTTGAAAACTTCATGCTGATGCTCTGGTTCTCATTTAAGTTGGCTGAGCCTCATGAGAAATGTAGCTCCTCAACATCTGGAGGGCCAAGGTTGCTGACCTCTGGTCTAAAGTCACAGACCAGTTTTTGCGCACTATAACCAATGCGGGTACCCAACATCGATTGATGTCTGTGGGTCAGAGGCTTCATCCAGACATTGAAAGCAGTCTCCCAAACTCGTTTAAGTATGATGATCATACTAATACCAACTGTTACTTTTTTTGCCTAAAATAAAATGACCACTTGTGAAAAAGGTTACACTTATTCCCTGTAAAGTAAAACTGTGGTAGACAGGTTTACCTCTCCTCCAACGTCTCACCAAGCAGTTGCTATTGCCTCAGTTGTAAGATCATAAGAGGGGATATCACAAACCACTACTTACTCAGTTGCAGTGTTGCGTGCCAATATCTTCCTCCTGCATGGGCATCACTGGTCATAAAACTGCATGATTGGCCACTTGTAAAAATGGTTATGTTTATTCTCCCGAATTGAACCAAACTGAACCAAGTAATAGACTGGTCCGCTTCCCATCACCTCAATTGTAAGATCGTAAGTGGAGAAATCACATACTACTACTTACTCGGTTGTAGTGTCAGGTGCCAACATCTTCCTCCTCCATGGGATCCCTGGTCCTCACACTGCGTGATTGGCCACTTGTAATATCAGTTACACTTATTCTGCACACAATGCAATCTTGGTCGACAAGTGTAATTTCCCTGTGATGTCTCATTAAGCAGTTGGTATCACTTGAACATAAGATTGGTAGAGGATATATAAAAAAAACGCTACTTATTGGGTTCCAGTGTTGGGTGCCTCCATCTTCCTCTCCCATGGGTGTCCCTGGCCATCACGCTGTATGACTGGCCCTCTGTGGAGACACTGGTGCTCTGACACATCAGTTGGTGCATCGGCAGTCAATTAGCCTTGAGTAGAAACCAATGGGCTGACCTGTAGGATGGCTCTTCCACCCACAGCTATCACTACCTCTATCATCATGTCACTGAAAATTTATGGGGTTTACCGGATACTTTTTTATACATTGTGCTGGGGAGAAAAACACTATCACACATATAGAGAAGGATCGATCCATACCAAATGAACATGACATGTATTTGATATGATAGGTGCCTGTTTAACCATTGCTTTGGTTTAGGTGTTTTGTATAATTCAAAGATATCAAATCCAGCATAGCTAAACCTCTCGCTCTCTGTATAGTTTTTCATTCTTCGTTTTTCATTTCATTCCTGCTTTATCCCGATAGTGGAAATTAAATTTAGAATTTACTTCAAACTCTTCCTCTGCTTATAGTAACAGTATAAAAAAAAATAGGTAATTATTTAGTAACATTGAACAATGAATTCCCCAATGTACGTTCTAAACCTACTTTATTTTTTAGCTTTATTGGGTTAAACCATTTAACCACCACTGATATATGGTAAAGCCATCTTATGAAATACATCCTGCCATTCTGTGATTGTTGTTTTGTGTTTTTTTTTTTCATGTTAGTTATAGACTAAATGCCGCGGTGGGGTCATATGTCAGAATTATCATGCAGTGTTTTATAGTCATTTTTTTCATCCATTATTAGAAGTCATCTTTGGCTCTATTTCCTCTCTAATTGGAACATCATCCTGCCTTGGCAGTTGAACTATTCAATAGAACGATTAAATTTTTCTGACTGCTCTGAGCTGAATTGACCTGTTTTGACCTGTTTGTCAGTGATCGTAACCTGACAGGCGCTAGCAGCCTCCAACGATTATGGCTTTTGAGATTAATCTGATGCTGTGTTCTCTTTACTACAGCTCGTCACACGAGGAGACTGGGGCTTCGCACACTCTCTACGGCCACGGTGTCTGTAAGTGGCCGGGCTGTGAAAGCATCTGTGAAGACTTTGGACAGTTTTTAAAGTAAGTTCATTTAATATCACCTCCTGTCTAACCATGATCATAAAGGAATGCTGAACGATCTGAAACCATCGCAAGCATGATTTGTACAAAGATATTACACTAAATTATATATTATGTTACAAACAAATGAGGCAAATACATCATGAAAAGAACCAGCCGCATGGACAAATCTCACTTTCCTGTGACATCTAGATGTGCGATTGGGTTTGAATCAATTTGATATTCGGATGAATAAATGGCAATTCTGTGATTCGCATTTATCCAAATTCTGACCTGCTGATATCCGAACCAACTCGCTCTTTGAATAAAAAATCTGAACAGTTTCAACTATTATTGGCCAGATTCAAATATAACCAGTTATAATCAAGTTAATTCGGATTGTTCCAAAGCTTTATTATGTGCATAATTTCTATGGTGCATATACCCCATTCTGTGAGTCTTGTCGGAGCCATATGTCCCATTCTGTCAGTCATATTGGAGCAAATGCCCTTTCTGTGCCTTTTGTTGGAGCATATGCCCCATTCTGTGAGTCATATTAGATCATATGCCCCATTCTGTGTATCATGTTGGAGCATATGCCCCATTCTGTCCATCATGTTGAAGCATATGCTCCATTCTGTGAGTCATATTGAAGCATATGCCTCATTCTGTGAGTCATATTCAAGCATATGCCCCATTCTGTGCCTTTTGTTGGAGTATATGCCCCATTCCGTGAGTCATATTGGAGCATATGCCCCATTTTGTGAGTTATGTTGGAGCATATGCCCCTTTCTGTGAGTCTTGTTGGGGAATATGCCCCATTCTGTGAGTTGTTTTGGAACATATACATCATTCTATGAGTTATACTGGAGCGGTCTGATCCAGAATATTGGAGGCTTCTGATATTTCGAACTGGCTGGTTCTGAATTCCAGTTTCTGATATTTTGGGATTCTGAAATATTTTGAAACAAACCCAACAGTACATGTCTAATGGTGTGTATGAATTGCTACTAATTAAAAAGAGAAAATTCTAATCTGAGTCGTCAAGTTGCAAGATATTGTCTGGGAGAATGTGATGCAAAAAAGTGCTTCCTTCCAATAGAGGTGTTGTGTTTTCTATTTCCTTATAGCCTTTCAGTGATCTTCAAGCCTCAAAGACAAAAAAGACACACAGGCAAAAAACACATGGTGCAGCCAATCTCAATATTGATATTAAATATAGGATAAAAGTGTGCACTCACGTTTTCAGGTGTCACCAATCGGACACCTGATGTAGTCACAGCCGGTGAACTTTCAGGGGTACCGGATCCCCTCTCAACGATCCAGTATCTGCAGCACTTCAACCGCAAATAGAGGCCAGGACCATGGATATTAAAAGTTTAAAATTATTTATTTCAATAAAATGAATAATAACAATACAGCTGAGACGCGTTTCGCGATTCAATCGCTTCCTCAATCAGTGTATAAAATAATAATATAATGGTAGTCCTGTAATGTCTTTAGTATCTTCTTAGCTCAATTACGAAAACGAAAGTGAAAACCTCTGGCGTTGGCGCCAGGTATACAGACCATTTTTTATCAAGATACTATCTGGGTCTTCTGTGTTATGACATCTCCTTTCTTTTGCCTGCTTGTTTTTTTGGATTTTGTTTGGTGTTTTATGGGTTTTTGTGTGTGAGGATATTAATTTAATCATTTGGGTGCTTGGATAAGATAGTAGGTGGTAAGTTGTGCTTAACGGTACATTCTTGCCACCCAGGACATACTTGAAAACGAGAGAAATCTCAATGTATCCTTCCTGGTAAAATCCTTTCTCAAAAAAATGTTCCTTGTTATTTTTGTAAACAATGTTACTAGCAGTTTTGATCCTGTACTTTATTTTGAAGGGTTACTGTCAGTCATAGCTATGGATAGAGCACAGGTATGACATTATATAGCAAGAGGTTTGTTGTTATTGTGGAGTCTCTGGTAAATTAGGTTGTCTTCTATCTACATCTCTGTGGAGGAACATTGTTGGTTGTTTGTATAGCAGTGGCTGTCAGAGCTGTCTCGTGTATGAAATTCTTGGCAGTCTTCTGGCAGAGTACCAATAACAGAGGTGGTCTCCAGGCATTCCATGCTGTCTCTTTTTGTAGTCATATACTCATCGTGTAGTATAGTCCTGTGATAGTTTGCACCTATCTGTCTAACATCCATCATAATGTTGCAAATGCTTGCACACAAAAAACAAATAGTACGTGGTTAATTTGTAGTAAAGAGCAGTATAGTCTTACCTCCTATATGTGGATCTGCCTCCCTTCTCTTTCTGGCCAATGAGTCTCCGGGGATGTATCACGAACAGCATATTCTCACAATTTGAAGCGGTGGCGGGAGCCACCAGGACTGAGACTCACTGAGCAGCATGAGAAAGGCAGCAGATTCCCATGGGGGAAGGGGGCAAATGAAAACACACTAAAGAAAAGAAGGGGCACACAGGAACCGTGTGAGAAAAAGACAAGGCAAAAAGAGACGCACTAGAGAGAAAGAGGCACACAGGAGACATGTGGGAGAAACAGAGGGGCACATGAATATCCATGGGAGAAAAAGACGAGCACATGAATACACATGGGAGAAAAATGGGGCACATGGGTTCTGTGGGAGAAGAAAAAGGAGCACAGAGAAATTCATGGGATGGAAATAGGGACTTTGAGGGTTGCATGGATGAAAAAGAAGGGCACAGTGGTAAATATAAGAGAAAGAGTAGCTCAGGGGAACACATGGGCGGGAAAATGGGGCACGGGGGTTACATGGCAGAAAAAGAGAGTAGCACAGGGGAAGTATGGGATGAAAAGAGGTGCACAGGGGAATGCAATGGGAGGGAAGAGGACCACCACAAGGGAACAAATGGGATGGAGTAGGAGGTGCACCGGGGAACGCTTGGGAGGGAAGAGGACCACCGCAAGGGAACAAATGGGATGGAGTAGGAGGTGCACCGGGGAACGCTTGGGAGGGAAGAGGAGCATAGAGGAAGGCATGGGAGGGAAGAGGAGCACAGGGGAATAAATTGGAGGGAAAGAGGGACATGGGGGTTACATGGAAGAAAAAAGAAAGGACACAGAGGCAAACATGGGTGAGAAAGAGTAGCACAAGGGAGACCCATTCAAACATCATATTTCACAGTGCCATCAGGTGTTCATTCTCCCAGAGTCCTTGAGTAGAGGACATTTCTGCCATTAAGATGTGTAATAAATGATTAACCTTCTCATGCTCTAAAAGACTCAAAAAAACACAAAAACAATGACATTTTACACTGTGCTTTCATTAGCGATGCTCACGTGTGATATTTATTGTTTTCTCTCTATTGTATTTTGTTTCACCCACACTTGGATCCAGATCGTGTGTTACATTTCCAAGTCGGGGGAAAACATATTGAAATAAACACATATAAATGAACTGCCAGAGGATTTTTTTGTTGTTTTTATGGATGAGTAACTTCACAGGCTGAAGATCTTGTGTTGTCATGGTGCGGTTAACAGGGTGAATGAACTGTTTCATGATTCATCAACAATTAAGTTAATTAGCTTATTTGAAATGGCAATGCTTTGTTGCCTGGATGTTGGCAGAAACATCAAAAAGACGTGTTTACAAATGGCAGACTATCTGTAGGGTGGAGGAGGGAAGCACCTTTACTATAGAGTACATGAAATCAATATAATAATAACACTGGGAAAAGATTTGTTGCTCATTTTTATTTATTTATTTATTTTAATTTACAATTTTTGTTTTATATGAAAATCGTCGTACAATCGGACAGGAAACGGTAAGCGCCACGCATTGATAAAGCCATCAAGATAGGCACGTCATAAAAAACAAAACAATAAAGAGCGAGATAAAAGCAAAAGTCAACAGCGTAGGAAAAGCGCAGTAGGCTTCCGAGAAGGTCTCAAAACAGCCTAAAAATTATCGTCATCAGAGTAGAAAAGAAAACAAAAAGCGTCCTCAGAAGGTGACATAAAAATGTGCGAAAAATCCCCAGAAAAAACACTGCGAGGGGGGGTCACCTTGAATAAAGAAAGGGCATGCTAGGAGCCAAAAACGCATGGGGACAGTCCGTCTCAGGATGAGCAGCCTCGCTGGGCGCAACATCCTCACGAAGGACCCGTCGGGCGGGCAGTCCTCAGGTCTTCTCATCCGCAACTGGGGACAGACCGCGGGACCAGAGTCAGCTCCACGGCCCGAAGGTTGATAGCCCGCCAGAGCGCATCCGCCCCTTTGGCACAATCTGCACAGGGGGACACACGGTATCTTTCTCGATCTCCACTGTAGCCTCCAACTCGGGAGATGCCGGCAAGTCCCCATCTCGTAAATTCAAAGCCGCTCCACAGGTAGAGGGACATCCGTCGGCTTATTAGATTGAAACCTATGGGATTCGCCTGTTTAAACCTGTCAAACTAAAAACATAAAAAATCAGGTAATTTTGCTGACATTTCGGTGCAATTCGGCGTTCTGTGAATAGACAAATTGAATCGATAGTTTCCAATGGGAAGAATCACCAGTATTTGGTGGATTGACAGCTTTGTGAATAGATGAATTGCCCTGAAATTGCCCTGCTGTGAAATTCAGCATTCGGTGCAATTTTGGGGCCGATTTGAAGATGAGTGAATGAATAACTCCTATAGTCATTTTATGAAAAAAATTAAGAACATAGAGGACTGAAAGAATTTGTGTTGGAGACTTGATAACAATTCAGGCTTTTTGGCTTGATTTTGACAGTTCGGTTGCCGATTCACCAAAAATCATTGTTGAGTAAGCAAGAATATGACTGTTACGCATTTATTGACCTGGATACAAAATATTTATTTGGAATCTTTGGTCTTTCTAAAACAATACAATAACTGTCTAGATATCTACCTTTTTTTGTGAAGTTTGGAAGTGATACATAATTGCTGTGCCATTGGGCTCAGTCGTATTACCAGCCCGTGCTACAATTATTCATTCAGGTCTATTCAAAGAAAGGTGAAACTACGGAGAAGTGAAAATTCTAGGTCAAAATAGCCAAACCAGAAATATTCTCCCATTTATCTCACTTTCCAAATCGGCTATTTGGTCTAGATTGTTCCTTTCGCCTGCCAGTTCTCCTGGTTTTCACCTTTCTCTGAATAGCCCTGTATGTGTTTTTCCAATGAATTAGGAATTTGAGTAAAAAGAAAAACATATATCTTCAGTACGAGTGCAAGTGACTCTCCTTGGATGTTTGTAATATATTAAATGGGCAGCACTCAACCGTGCATTCCTCATGTTACTCACCCGAGACACGGGGTGCATCCAGGTTAAACAAGAAAGGTTAACGTTGGGTCATCAGGCTGTTGAGGCAAAAGAGGCTTATTCTACAAGCCCAATAGAGTATGCACTAATAGCTCTGTGTTTCTTTTATGCCCTGGGTTTAAAATTACATGTAGACAACTCAAGGCCCTTTTGGCTGAGCACATAAGTCACATAATGCACATAATTGCCAATATTATGTCTGTTACTCTATATCTAAATTCCCTCCTTGCGTTCTTATGTTTAAAACATATAGCCAAGTATATACAAATCCGGAACTAGAGATATAGGGCACATGCCCAACACTGCATCCTTAAATCACTTGAAAAGGGAGTTTATTCTTGCAAAGGCCAACTAGGCCTACTGGGCCAAGGGCAGCAAATTGGGGGCGGAAGTTTTTTTTTCTGTTTTTTTTAAATATATATAATATTTGCTTACTGAGAGTTTAATTAGAGGTGAATTTAAAAAGTACTTTAGGGGTTGTTCAAAGAGCACCGAAATTTCAATGAATTTCAGCATTCACAGCAGGGTCCCCGAAGTGCGCTAAATAGATCTGACGGATGACGCTGATAAACCCTCCGAGTGCATCCGATTAACCGGCTAACTCTACCAATACACCACTGAATGCATCTGATAACCGTCAAATGTATCCGATAAACCACTGAACACCGCCGAATGCATCCGATAAACCGCTGAACGCAGCCGCAAACTGTCGAACGTAGCTGACGATCCGCCGAACAGAACGCTGAACGCCTCCAATCAGCTGCAAATGCCGCCAAAAAAAGCCGACTAGTCGCCGAACAGAGGTAAAATAAAAAGACCCAAATTTTTAAAAGGCATTTTGAAGGTAATAATGCATGGAAATTATATATATGGTCCTATGAATAATAATAAAACGGTCTGTTACAGAATAATTTTAAAAAAATGCTTTTTAAAAAAGTCGGAATAAAAAATTCTGACGAAAAAATCCAGAAAAATTCCTAAAAATTCTAAAAAAGAAATTAATAAAAATATTTTTTGCTGCAAATGGGAAAAAAAAAACGTTGAATAAAAAATTTATAAAAAGGGGGATTTATTTTTACATTGAAATCTATGGAATTCGCCTGCTTAACCCTGTTGAACAAAACACCGAAAATAAGGGTATTTCGCCAACTGAATGCTGTTCGGTGTTCTTTGAATAGAGTAACCATTACTTCTCCATGGGGAATTTCACTGCCGCCAAATTGCCCCATATTTCGCTGGCAATTTGCCAATATTGGGTGAATTGCCAGCTTTTTGGATAGCCGAATTGCCACGAAATTGCAACGTAAGGGGAAATTCTCTGTTCTGTGCAATTCGGTGGCAAATTCGGCTCTCATTGAATAACCCCTTCTGCTCCTTTATTTTTTTTTTGAACCTCATAAGGACCACTGACTTACATAGTACGCCCTGGGGAAAATTCCCATTAAAGGACCAAGGGCGTACTATGTTCTATGTGTCTTTTAACCCCCTCCCTCCCTATACTCACCTCTCTGGCGGGGGTCCCATGTCGGTCTGACTTCCTTGAAGCCAGCCCGACAGTATTAAGGGCCCCAGCTGTCACGATGATGTCACCGCCGGTGCGATGATATAATTTTCAGGCGCCCCACTGTGCCTGCAGGGGAGAACCTGAAAGGGGAGGGGGAGTCCTTTGGTCCCCTCTCCTTCCGCAATGGCTGAGCATAGAAAAAAAAGAGAGGCACCACTGGAGAGGAGAGTCTGCCCTTTCCAGTGGTACCTCACATTAACCCCTTAGTTGCTGGATCATGATTTGCTCCTGGAGGTGGTTGACATCTTGGATGTCAGCCAAGCCTTCGGGGTCACAACCCCACCCACTGACGTCGTCGTCACATGTGCGATGATGACAGTTGGCCAGTTAAACCCTAGCTCCCAAGTGGAGCTAGGGGGGTCCTTTGGACCCCCGTATCTCCCAATTCTAGAGGGTCATGTTTGGTATCAGTGGAAAGGCCTGATCATGGCCTTTCCAATGATATGAGACATGACTATGTTTGGTGTAATAGTAAATAGGTATATTATAAAAATAAACTAATTTTAAAAATTAAAAAGTGTTTTTTTTTATAAATTTGTCTGGGGGCATAATAAAAAAGGACTTCAAATCACGTTTAAACATGATGAGCATAAAATGGTCAAAATGAGCTCATTGGTGAAGGGGTTAAAAAGCAAAAACATGTAAAAATTGGGTATTTCTAAACTCGGGACAAAATTTTGAAACTCTTTATATTTCATTTTTGTTTAGCAAATTATACGATATGATGAAAATAATGGTATCTTTAGAAATTCCATTTACTGGCAAGAAAAACGGTATATAATATGTGTGGGATCCATAAACGAGTAAGAGGAAAATTAGACCTAAACACAAACGGCGCAGAAATGTAAAAACAGCAGCGGGCACTTTCAGACTGACAATGCTAAAATCGCCTGGTCACTATGGGGTTAATGTTCTTTCTACTAGAGCAGGGATCTCAAGCTCAGCCCCCCACAGATGTTTCTGAACTACAACCCTAATGATCCTCACAGAATAATTCTCTGACCATTTATTTCATTCAGAAAACTCTGTGAATTTTAATCAGCATTTGGACATCTGGGAGGGGGGCAGAGTTTGAGAGCCCTGTCCTAGAGGTCAGCTATATTTGGAGTGTGCAGGTGTATGACAGAGCTGCAAAGCAATAAAACCCCCAGCAACGAGTCTCTCAACAGTTGTACATGGCTTTTTAGCAAATGGTGTAAATTTATTTATTTATTTATTTATTTATAAAGGATTTTACCAGGATTTTACGTTGAGATTTCTCTCCTTTTCAAGTATGTCCTGGGTTCAAGAACATTAAAATGTTACAGTCGTTACAGAAATACAAAGTAATACAATGCAAGATATTAAAAAAACACAAATATACAAATTAACAGAAAATAAAAATGTAGGAAATAGTCACTGTGTTACATGTTTACAGGTGCATTCTGTATATAGTCACTATGTTACATGTTTGCAGGTGCATTCTGTATATAGTCACTGTGTTACATGTTTACAGGTGCATTCTGTATATAGTCATTGTGTTACATGTTTACAGGTGCATTCTGTATATAGTCACTATGTTACATGTTTACAGGTGCATTCTGTATATAGTCACCATGTTACATGTTCACAGGTGCATTCTGTATATAGTCACTGTGTTACGTGTTTACAGGTGCATTCTGTATATAGTCACTATGTTACATGTTTACAGGTGCATTCTGTATATAGTCACTATGTTACATGTTTACAGGTGCATTCTGTATATAGTCATTGTGTTACATGTTTACAGGTGCATTCTGTATATAGTCACTGTGTTACATGTTTACAGGTGCATTCTGTATATAGTCACTGTGTTGCGTGTTTACAGGTGCATTCTGTATATAGTCACTATGTTACATGTTTACAGGTGCATTCTGTATATAGTCACTGTTACATGTTTACAGGTGCATTCTGTATTGAGGTATGTTAATAGGGAGCTCTTGAGTGACTTTAGACTGGGGGAAGATTTGAAATAATACACTTTGAGGTTTTTCCAGAATACATTTTTATCGATATTAATGGCCCTTATAGGTCAGGAATACATGTCTTAATGTGACTTTGACAAATGAGTTTGCTGCTGGGTAGGGGATGCAGATTTGCAGTGCCCAGGACAGCACCAAACCTAAATATTCCGCCCTTCAACGAAGGCTGTGGGCAGAGATAATTTTAATAATACAAATACTAGAATTTTGTACCTATTACTGTGTCACTGAATAAAGAAAGTGTCATTAAATCAAGTCATATGGGTCTATTGGCAAAGCACTAAAATTGAGTGCAAAGTCGGTGTGACG
This sequence comes from Leptobrachium leishanense, assembly GCA_009667805.1. Classification (NCBI taxonomy): domain Eukaryota; kingdom Metazoa; phylum Chordata; class Amphibia; order Anura; family Megophryidae; genus Leptobrachium; species Leptobrachium leishanense. The sequence goes on from CM019065.1 coordinate 372,163,275, forward strand.
GAAGCCTCCGCCACCATTTCAATGACTTGGAATCCAAGTGTCAGAGACTGTCTGGTGCGGCCACTCACAGCATTGCCTGCACTACATATAGACTTTGTGCCCTTTGGAGAGGAGCGGATGCCAGCCTTGTGGCCGCAGACTGTGGCAGAGACTGTTCATAGTAGGGATGTGCGTTTCGGGTTTCGGAATTTCGGAATTTTCACGAAATTTCCCGATTCGTGTTTTCGGATGCGGCCGAATTTCCGAAAAATTTTAGATCTGAAAAGTTCAGATCCGAAATGTTTTCCGAGCCGAAACGAAATATTTTCGGATTTTTCGAATGGGCTTGAAATGTGGCAAACGAGGAGAACAGATGTTCCGAAAAACGAAAATTTTCCGAAAAACGAAAATTTTCCGAAAAACGAAAATTTTGTAAAAACTAAACGAAAATTTTCTGAAAAACGAACATTTTTCGAAAAAACGAAAAGTCGATACAAAAACCGAGCACAGTGACACGAAAATACGCAAAATGGTCGAAATTCCGAAAATAAAATGTACCCGAAAAACAGGTCGAACCGAATCGAATCGAAACCGAAATCGGTCGAAACGAGCCGAATCGAAAAGTTTAAAAATCCGAAAAATCAAACCGAATCGAACCGAAAAAAAAATCGGTGCACAAGCCTAGTTCATAGAGCATTTGGGCATTGCCATACTGTATGTGATTTGTTTTAAAGCTTGTTTCTGTGTTGCAGTTCTTAGAGTTGTTTGTATGTATTAGTTTATCCTCCTCCTTTGATTGTGCTCGGCAGATAATCTTATCACTGGGGAGGAGGGTGATACTCAGACAGCAGTGTGGTATTGTTCTAGACCCCTCCCAGATAACAAACATACAATGTGCAAACTGTATTATCATACTGTCTGTCTGGAAAATAAAGTCAGTCTATTCCTGCTTTCACAAAGGATCACGTCTCCCTGGACGTGTGTGAGGAATATTTGCTTCTCTGGGAAATCTCCCTGCAGCGTCAGGGAGACCGGGTAGTCCAGAAGGTGACTTTGGGTCTCCTCGTGTGGTTCTGGGACAGAGAAGTGACGGACGAATAACCAGCTTCTGGTCCTGGACCTTTGGACAGAACCCTGTGTGCTCCCGCTACAGTCGATGTTTAGCATTTCGGTCCATTCCAGTGTGCTTAGGCAATCCCCAAAAATACCGTGAATTCACTATTTAGCGAATGGTCACTGTATTTTGCCTAAACTGTAGTCGCGAAAGCTGTTATCAGAGGTCAATGAAAACCGCCAAATTGCGGTGATGACCTCTAAGGCCGGTGTCAGACCAGCGCACTAGCACCAGCGTTATAACGCGGCAACGGGGCCAGTCACACTCTTGTGCGCACACACGAAATGCGCGCGCAACAAGCGTCCGTCGACAAAGCCTCCCCATCGATGCGCTAGGACATAGAAACATAGAAAAAATGTCGGCAGATAAGAACCTTTCGGCCCATCTAGTCTGCCCAATTACATGGATACTTTACCTGGATTTATCTTTTGTTTAGGATAGCCTTATGCCTATCCCATGCTTGCTTAAATTCAATTACTGTTCGACGTTGACAGGGCGGCAAAGTGCGATTCTTCACGAAGTATGGTCAGCGAGGTGGTCAGACGGCCGTCGAGTGGAAGGAACGTCCACTCTCACGGACGTGCCTTCCACGCTCGTCTGACCCCGTCTTAAATCGAACTGGAAAAAAGGAAGTCTCCTATTCTCCAGATAAGAGCTTAAATCAACAAAAAAAATTGGTAAAAATGCATCTAAATAATAAAAAAGTTCCTTTAAAAAATAAAAAAAGTCTTTTAAAAAGTAAGAAAACCAGAAATGTCTTTAAAAAAAAATACGAAAAAGGGTCTTTAAAAATTAAAACAATAGAAAGGGTTTTCGCAAAAAATAAAACTAATAAACATTCTTAAATTTTTTTTACCAACTGCGTAATATTTCCAGAATTCGGCCATTTCTCACCGCTGTCACCACAAAACAACTCATACACGCCCTGGTAATCTCCCGACTCGACTATTGCAATAATCTCTTATCTGGCCTCCCTCTGTCCCGCCTCTCCCCCCTACAATCCATCCTGAACGCCTCCGCCAGGCTAATTCACCTCACCCGCCGCTCTGTCTCTGCCGCTCCCCTCTGCGAGTCCCTTCACTGGCTCCTCATCCACTGCAGAATCAAGTTCAAAATCCTTATCCTTACCTACAAAACCCTCACTAACTCAGCGCCCCACTACCTGTCCTCACTAATCACCAAATACACCCCAGCCCGCTCCCTAAGGTCAAACAGTGACCTGCGCCTAGCTTCTCCCCGCATCACCTCTTCCCATGATAGACTGCAGGATTCTCACGCGCAGCCCCCACTCTCTGGAACGCTCTCCCTCGTACTGTCAGACTTTCCCCTAACTTCTCTTCCTTCAAACACTCCCTTAAAACATTCCTATTTAGGGAAGCCTACCACCCAACTCACTGACGCAACCATCAATCACTCTCACCTTACAGTCCTCTCCTCCTGTTTCCAACCCCAACCCTCCCAGATTGTGAGTTCCTACGGGAATAGGGCCCTCATCTCCTCCTGTACTGTTTGTCAAATGTTGTTCAATGTATTGTAACCCTGTCTGTACTGTGCTTATTGTACAGCGCTGCGGAATATGCTGGCGCTTTATAAATAAAGAATAATAATAATAATAATAAAAGATATTACATTTAATACATTGCTACCTATGGGATTTTGCCTGTTTAAACCTGTCCAATTGAAACACGGAAAAGCAAGTTATTTTGCCAAAATTTGGGTGCAAGTCGGCATTCTGTGAATAGACAAATAGATACAGGGTTATTCAAAGAGATCCGAATGGCTGCCGAAAGGTAACCGAACGCTGAAATTCAGCGTTCGTTACCTTTCTTGGCCATTCGGCTATCCAGAGAGCAGGCAATTCGCCAAAGCCTGGCGAATTGCCTGCACATATGGTGCCTGTTCGGTTCCTGTTCGAGGGCAGTGAAATCCCCATAGAGGAGCACTGCTTCGGCTATTCAGAGAGCAAACCCCAACAGTGAAAAGTTGCTGAATTGCCCTGCCATTCGGTGGTTTAATTCGGCAGGTTTATTCAGACGAATCCCATAGGCTTCAATGTTAAAAATTTTCCCGTTTTAATTCAATATCTAATAAACCGTTTATTATAATATTCTGTAGTAAAAAGTCTCTTTATTTATAGATTTTTCGGGATATTTTAAGCATTTTTTGGGATTTTTTTGCCAAAAAAAATATTCCGATTTTTTTTTTTTATTATTATTATTTTTTTTTAAAAACATTTGTTCTTTTTTCTGTATCAGCCCTTTTTAATATCATTCATTGGATCTTATATGTAAATTTCAGACATTTTCGCTCAGTAGTTTCTTTGCAAACAGCGTTTCACTTTTCAAACATTCGAGCAAACTGTTTTTTTTTTCACTCCATTCGTCTGCAGAGTCGGGTTTTTCCGGCGCCTGCCCTGTGTGTGTGATCAGGCTCCTGCTCGGGTTTTTGCAGCGTTTTCAGCGGGGTTAATCCAGATGTTTTTGTGGGTTCTCAATGTGCCTTCGCCAGATTTTGCGGTGAGTTTTTGGAGGGTTTGCGGTGACTCTTCCCTGCAATTCGGCGGCCCTGTGGTGCTTGCTGAATACACCGCAGGGTCACCGAAATGGGATCGCCAAATCGTGCCGAATTGAGGTGAACGAATGTGCGGTGACTTCTCGATTCTCTTTGAATTACCCTGATAGTTTCCAATGGGAAGTTTCGGTGTCGCCAAATCATGGCAAATTGCATTGTATTTCCCTGTCAATTCGCCTGTATTTGTTAAATTACAGCTTTGTGAATACACAAATTTCCCCAAAATTGCTCCTATGGTGAAATTTACCATTCGGTGCAATTCGGTGGCAAATAGGGAGGTTAGTGAATAATGCCTATTGTGTTCACATGACCACAAATACCAGCATAGCCGCATGCACCCTTACGCAACGTGTTCCTCTCAGCCCAGGCCGGGCGTTGATTGTAAATAGTTCTGTAATTTACACAGTTTACCTTGAGTCGCATGAAAACAGAGAGCACGATGAAATGTATTGAGTGGAGCAGATACAAACACCCTGGCTTTGCTTCACCTGGTAATAATAGAAAGGATTTAGAGTGAAGCGAAGAATATCTTAAAGTAAATGGGTTTTTGGGTCTATAAAAAATAATTCTGTTAATGGTTTTCTGGGAAAAGTTAAGGTTAGGGTGAGACGCAGGAGCTATTATATTTATCAACAGAAACACCTAAAGCTTCTTATTATTCATCAGACAACAGTGAAATAACAAGTGTGTCAAAGAACCGATCGTATTTTATTAACCCCTTCACTACAAGTGCTTTTGCTTGATAAAATATCATATCATTTATTTGAAACCTGTTATGTGACGTTAACAATTAAATATTATGTAAAATATAATTTTTGCACAGGTATTGTTCCGGGATTCTTGAGAAAAATTAATATGAAGTAAATTTGCTCTACTTAATTTTTCGTGTGTTCATTTATCCTTTAGAGCAGTGGTTCCCAACCGCGGTCCTCAAGTACCCCCTAACAGGTCAGGTTTGCCAGATATCTGAAGCACAGCACAGGTGATATGATTTGCTGCTCAGTGATTGCAGGACTCAGTCTGCATTTCCACAAGGTGATCCTTAAAACCTGGCCTGGCCCCTACTTGAGGACCGCAGTTGGGAACCACTGCTTTAGAGAGCTATAGTTGGAATGAAAGGTTCTGAACTATAGATGGTGTCCCTTAGCTCGTACAATGTCACACGGGGTCTGCTGTATCAGCATACAGGCAGGAATGGTCTTTGCGTCAGATGCAGTAAATGTGCTGCAGACAGATAATAAAATGTATTTATTTATTTATAAAGTATTTTACCAGGAAGGATACATTGAGATTTTATCTCGTTTTCAAGTATGTCCTGGGTTCAAGAACATTGAAGTGTTACAGTTACAGAAATACAAAGTAATACAATGCAAGATATAAAAAAAACAACACAAATATACAGATTAACAGAAAATAAATATGTAGGAAATATAGTCACTGTTACATGTTTACAGGTGCATTCTGTATTGAGGTATGTTAGTAAGGAGCTCTTGAGTGACTTAAGACTGGGGGAAGATTTGATGGTCTCTGGGAGGTTATTCCATAATTGCGGTGCTCTGTAGGAAAATGAGGATCGAGCCACTATCTTTTTGTATTGTGGTATTGCAAGTAAGGTGCTGGTCCTGGATCGGAGGTTATAGGATGAGGGAGCTGCTGGGGGAAGCAGTCTATTCAGGTAGGGTGGCAGCGTCCCAGAAATGCTCTTAGACACCAGGCTGGAAAGGTGAAGGGTGCGTCTAGATTCCAGCGATGGCCAGTTTAGCTCTTTTAACATGTCACAATGGTGGGTCATGTAGTTACATTGTAATGCAAAGCGACAGAATGAGTTATACAATGTAGTAAATTTCTGAAGGTGTGTTTGTGGGGCCGCTGCATACACTACATCTCCGTAATCAATAGAAATAGAAATAGAATCAAAAAGAAAATGGCTCGATCCTCATTTTCCTACAGAGCACCGCAAATATGGAATAACCTCCCAGAGACCATCAAATCTTCCCCCAGTCTAAAGTCCCTTAAGAGCTCCCTATTAACATACCTCAATACGAAATGCACCTGTAAACATGTAACATAATTACTTTATTTCCTCCATATTTATTTTTCTGTTAATCTGTATATTTGGTCTTGTGTTAATATCTTGCATTTTACTATTTTGTATTTCTGTAACAATTCAATGTTCTCGAACCCAGGACATACTTGAAAACGAGAGAAATATCAATGTATCCTTCCTGGTAAAATCCTTTATAAATAAATAAATAAATAAAATAAATAAATAAATAGCCGGCATAAGCATTTGTTGTACAATCTGTTTTCTTACCGCGGGGCTCAGGCAGGATTTGTTTCTGTACAGGGCACCTAGTTTGGGGTAAAGTTTAGATGCGAGTTTTTCGATGTGGTGGCCAAAGGATAGATTAGGGTTCAACCACATACCTAGATATTTGAGAGAAGTGACTGTGGTCAGCGTGCAAAATGGTGAGATCTCCTGCTTATGGGGATTTGTAGTGATCATAATGAGGTTATTAGCAATGCAATATCTGTATGTGCTGCATAATGCCTGTGTATGGCAATTACACAACACCTTGTATCTGTATGTGCTGCATAATACCTGTGTATGGGAATTACAGCAACACCTTGTATCTGTATGTGCTGTATAATGCCTGTGTGTGGCAATTACAGTAACACCTTGTATCTGTATGTGTTGCATAATGCCTGTGTATGACAATTACAGTAACACCTTGTATCTGTATGTGCTGCATAATGCCTGTGTATGGCAATTACAGCAACACCTTGTATCTGTATGTGCTGCATAATGCCTGTGTATGGCAATTACAGCAACACCTTGTATCTGTACTGTACATGGAGTTTCAGTCATTACATACCCTGAATCTGATCCCTGTACAGCAGTGAGTGACCCCAGAGCCCTCCCTGTGTTCTGCCCTCTCCTTGGCTGCTGTAATGCTGCAACAAAGTTGGAGATTTTTGTTACAGTGAGGGTGAGTGCTGCAATTTACAGCTTGCTTACAGTAATACATGGTAGGTGGAGAGTGAGAAAAACATACAGGGTTATTCAGAGAGAGGTGAAAACCAGGAGAATGATTGGAGAAGTAATAATTCTAGGTCAAAATGGCCAAACCAGAAACATTCTCCCATTTATCTCACTCTCCAAATCGGCTATTTGGTCTAGAGTGTTCTCTTCTGCTGCCAATTCTCCTGGTTTTCACCTCTCTCAGAATAACCCTGATAGAAATTTGTTTCTCAGCATGGGGACACACTAATCTTGTTGTAAAAAGATATGCAAATCTAGTTTTGTAACGCTAATAATTGCTTTTCATTGCTTTACAGTGCAAAATCCAGTTAACTATAGAGTTCAAAATGTAGGAAATAAAGTTTTGTTTCTCTTAGAAAGTATTTTACCAGGAAGGATACATTGAGATTTCTCTCGTTTTCAGATATGTCCTGGGTGGTGAGAATGTACCGTTGGGTGTCTTGTCCAAGGACACTTGCTGAAGAGGTTGCTCGCTGGGATTGAGCTCATGTCTCCACAGGCTCTCTCCATGCAGAGCAGTGATGTTGCCTTTACTCCACCCAGCTGGCGTTTCTCTCTGAAACGTTACTGGAAATAAATAATCCCTTAGCAACAAGCTTACTAACCAATTTTCTATTTTTGTGATGACATTTTCTATATATATATACATTTATTATTTGTTTACAACTAGAGATGAGCCGAACACTCCCCAAGTTCGGTTCGAGCCTGAACCCGAACTTCCCATTTGTTTGGGACCGAACCTGAACCCGAACCCCATGCAAGTCAATGGGGCTGAAAATTCATTTTTTTAGAGTGCCCTCCAAGAGGCCATATATGCTACATATTTGCCATAAAAGGTGTATGGGGGTCCGGGTAGTGCCCTGGGGAACAGGAAACAAGGACAAAAAGTTTAAAAAAAAACGTTTTTAAAGGGACAGTGAGTTTTCCATGAAATAAGGGTTAAAAATAAAAACCAAAAATTCCTTCAAATATCGTGCCTAGGAGGTCCCCATAACCTGCCCGTGAGGTGGCGGATTTCTAGGATTATAGAAACACTTAAAAACAAAAAATATGACGTTTCATATGACGGTAAATGCTTTTCCTTTAATCTATCCATAAACAACTGCTTGGGGCGGCAGCCTGTATGAAAAGACATTTTAGGACGCGCAGAAAAAGTTTAGTGATTTTTTTGGCTAAATTATTGTGAAACTTATGCAGGCTTTGGATGAAAGTAACAATAGGTGCTTTAAAATTGGGCTTTTAGCGTCGGCAACAGTGCCGTCACACCGTAACCCCTCTGAGGATATGAATCTGATACAAGCGTCAGTGGCAGTGCACCCAGATATTGTGCCTTTAGTGCCAGGCATGCAAGTACTATCATACAGTAACCCCTCTGTGGTATTGTGGAAGAATGCAGGGGTGGACCATGTGGTCCTATATTGAAAAGTTTTTGATCTGTTAATGGGCGTCAGTGCACCCAGATATTGTGCCTTTAATGCCAGGGCAGCAAGTATCATCATACAGTAAACCCTCTGTGTTATTGTGGAAGAGTGCAGGGGTGAACCTTGCGGTCCTATATTAAAAATATATACATCTGGTTAAGGCGTCAGTGCACCCAGATATTCTGCCTTTGGTGCAAGACTGCCAGGGCAGCAAGTATCATCATAAAGTAACCCCTCTGTGGTATTGTGGAAGAGTGCAGGGGTGGACCATGTGGTCCTATATTGAAAAGTTTTTGATCTGGTAATGGGCGTCAGTGCACCCAGATATTGTGCCTTTGGTGCAAGACTGCCAGGCCAGCAAGTATCATCATACAGTAAGGCTGGGGTCAGACGAACGCAGTGTTAACGTCCGTGTTGCCCGCACATAAGTACGTCCGTGATAGCATACAATTGTGTTAAATGGAGCCCCACACACGAAGTACGTCCACACAGAAGTGCGGGGGCTGATGGACGCTGCAAACGGATGCAGGTTAGGCAAGAACGTAATACTGCTAGAACGGACGTGCAGAGTGCGCCACGTCCACAACGTCCACATAGCTTTGTGTGTGAGTGATGCAACAAGGTCAGACGGACTGCATTTATACGTCCAGCATTTTTGACGGACAGAATGTTCTTTCATTGTAATTTATTTTCCAGGCTACATCAGTCAAAAAATACGTCAGTGAAAAAAACCGACTGTGTGGCCACTACCTTGTCGTCAGTCAGTAATTACGTTCGTACTGTATGGACGCACAGTCCGTCGAAAATGCGCTCATCTGACCCTAGCCTAACCCCTCTGTGGTATTGTTGAAGAGTGCAGGGGTGGACCATGTGGTCCTATATTGAATAGTTTTTTTTTTTATCTTTTAATGGGCGTCGGTGCTCCCAGATATTGTGCCTTTAATGCCAGGCCAGCAGGTATCATCATACAGTAACCACTCTGTGGTATTGTGGAAGAGTGCAGGGTTGGACCCTGCGGTTCAAAAAAATAAAATGATATAAATCTGGCACAGGCGTCAGTGCAGCCAAATATTGTGCCTTTCATGGCAGCAAGTGCCTTCACACCGTAACCCTTTCGTGGTATTGTGGAAGAGTTCAGTGCTGGAGGTTTTGTGAATGCAGAAGAGGACATCCCCTATCTATTCCATTACTTCAGCATCAGGGGATTGATAGCTGCTGATCCAGGACTGATTCATTTTTATAAATGTCAGCCGGTCTACAGAGTCGGTGGACAGACGCACTCTTTTGTCTGTGACAAAACCTCCAGCGGCACTGAACGTCCTTTCGCAAAGCACGCTAGATGAAGGGCAACCTAGTAGCTGCATAGCATATTGGCTAAGTTCTGGCCAGTGATCCAATCTCAACACCCAGTAAGCCAGTGAATCATCTGCTGGAAAGGTATCCAGGTCTGCCCTTGCCCCTAGGTAGTCCTGCACCATATGGTGAAGACGCTGGCAATGGGTGCCTATATTTGATGTCCTTGGACGTCGTGGACTAAAAAAATTTAAAAAAGCATCAGTCAAGCGGCCCTGGCCTTCACCGCTATTCCTCTGATCACCCGCAGCCTCAGAAGCACGTGTGTCAGCACTTGGTAATCTACCAGTGCCTGGAAAGGTGTTACACAAGTGTCCTCCTCCTGTCTGATCTGAGTAGGACCCGCTGGAATGCTGTCTGCGGAAAGACTGGGGCCTTGAGAGCTAGGGAAGGCCTCCTCTTCCTCCCACTGCTCTGCCTCTAGAGCCACATCTATAATTCCCCGCAGAGTGTGCTCCAGCAGGAACACTAAAGGAATTGTGTCACTGATGCATGCACTGTCCCTGCTCACCATCCTCGTTGCCTCCTCAAATGGTGACAGTACAGTGCATGCATCCTTGATCATCAGCCACTGCGGGGGGGAAAAAAACAAGTTGACCTGAACCTGTTCTTGTGCCATACTCACACAGGTACTCGTTGATGGCCCTCTGCTGCTTGTGCAGACGCTGCAGCATTGCTAATGTCGAGTTCCACCTGGTGGGCATGTCACAGATCAGACGGTTTGTGTGGGAAGGTGGAATTCTCTTTGAATTTCTGCCAGGCAAACGCTTGCTGGGAATGACTGTCTGAAGTGGCTGCAGATGTTTCTGGCCTGGATGAGAAGCTCTGGCAGCCCTGGGTACTTGGTTAGGAAACGCTGTACCACCAGATTTAGGACGTGTGCTAGGCATGGTACATGCGTCAATTTACCCTTGCGTAGGGCGGAGAGAAGGTTGCTGCCATTATCGCAGACAATCATTCCCAGCTGAAGCTGGCGTGGTGTTAACCATCTCTGCACCTGCCCCTGCAGAGCTGACAAAATTTCTGACCCGGTGTGGCTCCTGTCCCCTAAACAAACCAGCTCAAGCACAGTATGTCATCTTTTTGCTTGAGCCATTGCGTAGACCCTGTCAGGCGTCGGTTTAACTGCCACTTCGCCAGAGACAGAGAAGGAGGAGGAAGAGGTGGTGGTGGTGGAGCAGACAGACCTCATACAAGCAGCTTTCTGGAGGCGTGGTGGATGAACATGCAAGCTCCAGCACAGAGCCCCGTCTTGGATCCCTCCCAGCTGCAATCAGAGTTACCCAGTGTGCCGTGAAGGAAATGTAACGACCCTGTCCATGCTTGCTGGACCACGTGTCTAAAGTGACATGCACCTTGCTGCTGACTGCCTTTCCCAATGACTGGATAACATTGTCTTCCACATGCTGGTATAGTACTGGAATGGCCTTGCGTGAAAAGTAATGGCGTTTTGGAACCTGCCACTGTGGTACAGCACATTCAGCAAATTCACGGAAGGGAACAGAGTCCACCAGCTGGAAAGGCAGCAGCTGCAATGCGAGTAATTTTGCTAAGCTGGCATTTAGACGCTGTGCTTGGGGATGGTTGGGTGTCACGATTTGCCATGGGGAAACTGTAATACCAGGACGATGGGAACCCAAGAGGCAGAGTATACCAGATCGTGAGAGCCACTACACGAAGGGTGAGATGGAACTGTACAACCCTATTCGTGACAGTGGCCGAGACGTCAGGTGTTGATGGGTATGGAGATATAGGCACGGGAATACCGGAGGCTTGACACGACGAACAGTACTCAGTATATGAAAACACAGTAGCACAATAACAGACCCATAGGGGATTGTAGTACTCACGGTAGACGATAGGTATCTGAAGGCACAGAGAGAACGTAGGATGCTGTTGTATACTGTTTGTGGAGGTAACCTCAGAGCTGTGGAGTATTGCGGTAGATCGGTGGCTTGAGGTGGACAAGGAGGCTGGGAAGGCTTGGATGCCGAAGCAGCTTGAGGCGCTGGGTACACTGTAACAGGCTGTAGGGCTGAGGCTCGGGAAGTCGGCTGTGAAGGCTAAGCGCCAACGTGGAATGAGGTGCTGGGTATGCTGTAGCAGGCTGGAGGTCTGAGGCTCAGCGAGATGGCTGTAAAGGCTGAAGAGCCAAAGCGGATTGAGGTGCTGGATGCGCTGCAGCAGGCTGTAGGTCTGAGGCTCGGCGAGATGACTGTAAAGGCTGAAGAGCCAAAGCGGATTTAGGTGCTGGATGCGCTGCAGCAGGCTGGAGGTCTGAGGCTCAGCGGGACGGCTGTAAAGGCTGAAGAGCCAAAGCGGATTGAGGTGCTGGATGCGCTGCAGCAGGCTGGAGGTCTGAGGCTTGGCGGGACGGCTGTAAAGGCTGAAGTGCGGCCGCTGTATTACTTGGAGACAATAATGCACAGTCCATATGCTAGGAATCATACTCAATAATTGAGCATTTACTCACAGTTCTGTAGCCTTTTTTAAACCGATTCCCGCCGTACCTGGCGTCTGATGTCATCTCCCGGCGCTGAGGACACCTTATCCCTCGCCGGGGTCCTCATCGATATAGCGCGCATGCGCGCGCCGGCCGCTGCCTAGGGGATAGGATGCCGGAGGATGGAGGTGCGGCAACAATGGCGGCCGGTCGTGGATCGCCGATGATGGGACGGACAGCATTAGCGTCGGGTCCGGCGGGCACCGGGCGGCACCAGGGGGTGATCCTGACATTGGGACTATATTTTTTCTTTCGCTGCAGCAGCTGCGACAACATAATCTTACTGCGTAAATCTTCAGCTACTGGGATGATGTCACATTGTGAGGAAGGACCTGCTGGTACATCCATTACTGTAGCATCATCCCTGTCGGTGGAGGTTGTAGGCAATGACATGGCAGGACATACAGTGTGGGTAGAGACAGATGAGGAGGAGGAGGACCTACGCAAAGTTTTGCGCCAACTGGATGTGTGGCACTTGTTCATATGTCGCCTCAAGCATGTGGTACCCAAGTGTCCGGTGTTTATCCCACGCTTCAGCCTCCTCTGACATAGATTACAAATAGCAATGGTGGGGTCTGCTGCACATTTCTTAAAGAACTCCCAGACAGCAGAGTTCCTGCATGTGTTCTTTGAGACAACAGCGCTCTGCACCGGAGCAGCTCTGACATCTGATGCCTTGGACTGGCTAGTGCTACGGTTGGTCACAGAGGATGTTGTGCCTCGTGTTTGCTGTGCCTCCTCCTCCTCCCCCTCCTCCTCACTTGATTCCTCAGTTCGATCTGGCACCCAGGTGGCGTCAGTGACCTCATCATCAATGTCATCTTCACCCCCTATCTCCTCGTCACTGGAGCCAACTTGGCAGTATGCTGCAGCTGCTGGGGCAACATGAGTGCCAGTTATTTGTGTGTCATCACTGGCACCCCCTTCCTCTAGGTTGATTATACTCCCTTGCTCAACCTCAGAGATTGAATCAGAGCACTGTACTTGCTGCGCATCCTCAAGCAGCATGTCACTCTCATTGTAGTCAAACAATTCAGCTGACTCCCCCGTGTGTGATAGCGAGGCTACGGCAGGAGTAGCTGTGGACATGGAGGCTGCATTAGATGCTTTGGCAGCTGAGGTGGACTGTAAAGCACTAGAAGCCTGGCTGGCAGAGGACTCGGAGGATGAGGATGGCCTGGCTAGCCAATCCACCAAATCCTCTCTATTTTGCTGCAGGTTAAGAAGACGGCCAGCACCAGTTATAAAGGACAAGCGTGCCCCTGCAGAGGATGCACCACGTCCACCATGACCAGAGGCACAGCCTCCCGACACAGGGGCTGCTTGCCCTCTTATCTGTGTCTGGGAGCGTCTGCCTGTCCTTTTTGTTCTTTCAGATATGGTGAGTGATATATAGATTAATATATACAGAACTCTGATTCAACTCTGGTATAAAGATTTAAAGAACTCTGGTATAACTCAGTGATACACACTGATAGCTGGCAGCCAGTGACAAGAGACAGATCACCTCAATTCACAAATGTTTTGTAGAAATTAGTGAGCCTTGAAATACAGCGTGGTACTGGATGTGTGACGAGACACAGATCACCTTAATTCACAAATGTTTTAAAGAAATTAGTGAGCCCCAAAAAAACTTGCTGGCTGTGTGACGAGACACAGATCACCTTAATTCACAAATGTTTTAAAGAAATTAGTGAGCCCCAAAATAATGCGTGGTACTGTTTGTGTGACAAGACACAGATCACCTTAATTCACAAATGTTTTAAAGAAATTAGTGAGCCCCAAAATAATGCATGGTACTGTTTGTGTGACAAGACACAGATCACCTTAATTCACAAATGTTTTAAAGAAATTAGTGAGCCCCAAAATAATGCGTGGTACTGTTTGTGTGACAAGACACAGATCACCTTAATTCACAAATGTTTTAAAGAAATTAGTGAGCCCCAAAAAAACTTGCTGGCTGTGTGACGAGACACAGATCACCTTAATTCATAAATGTTTTAAAGAAATTAGTGAGCCCCAACAATTGCTGGCACAGTGACAAGACACACATCACATAAATTTCCTGATATTTGGTAGAAATGAGACCCAAAAAGACTTGCTGGCACAGTGAGAAGACTTCTATCTTTGCTCCAGATGAAGCCGGTTGTATCCGGCGAAACATATGTTGAGCTGAGCATCTAAATGTTTTGATTTTAAACGTTGTTTTTGTTGTTAGCTTTTGTGAGGGTTAGAACAGAATCTGTTTAAGTATTAGGGACAGCAGCTTGTGGCCAATGTGGCTTTACTCTATACTCACATGTTTTGGATTCTGCTTTTTGGAAGTATTATATTGCTGAACATTTAACAGCTAATTTTGATTTGTTTTATTTTCCTGGTCATTACACACACCTATTGATTTGGTGTCCACCATTTTTTTGCAGTATATTTCCATCGGTCTGTCCCATCATATATCTTCAATATCCCTCACAACGCTACTCTGTGTATTTGTTGGTTTTAACATTGGCACCCGGGAGTGTCTTTTCGGTGTTTTTCATTAAAGGCTATCTGCCATTGTCGTCTGCCACTCCCTGGTTTACAGTGGCTGTCCTTCCAGGTCAGTCCGCTGGTATTTTTCTTTTCTGTTTCTGTCTACATATACAGGTTTAGTCCTGCCCAGGGGTTGCTATCTCATAGGCTACACTCTTGAGATAGGTGATTGTCGATCAAAGGTTCGGTCCTTTGGTCTTTTCTTTGTTTATTCACAGTGAGAAGACCCAGAAGATCACCTTAGTTCACAAATGATTTAAAGAAAGTTGTAAACCCCCAAAAAATTGCTGGCACAGTGACAAGACACACATCACCTAAATTCCCTGATATTTGGTAGAAATGAGACACCCCCAGACCCCCCAGTAGTGTGGCAGACCGGCAGTAGCAAGACACAACTATCGCCTCTGAAATCTCCTCTGAAATGCGTGCAGAAACGCTGCGTGGAAACGTTATATAGTGTGCTGCGGGACTTAGCTCTGTGAGCCCATGATTGGGCAAAATTTGCCCAATCAGGACTCTGAGCGGTGATTGGCATAGTGTTGAACCAGTCTTGCACCAGACCTGTGGTCAGGTGCAAGGCTGTAGCCAATTACGAGCTTCAGGCCAGTGGGAAAATGCATTGTGGTCGAACATGCGGCAAACACCCGGAAATGTTCGGTGTTCGCGATCTGCTTGAACAGGCTAAGTTCGGGTCGAACCCTGAACCGTCCGAACCCGAACAGCTCATCCCTATTTACAACATATTTTAGCAGGAATTAACACACTGAGCTTTCTCTCATTTTCAAGTCTATCCTGGGATCGCATGCAGAATCACACGTTGATGTTTTTCATACATTCCCTGCATATAAATATATTTGTGATCTTTAACCTTCTCGTTACACTGATATTTCTGGTAGACATGTGCATTCGTTTTAGTACTAAAACGATTTCGTCCGAATTTTGGGATAATTTAGTTTTCATATGACTCAAGAGATACGAAACAGCTTGGTCTAAAAAACGAAATAAATGAAAGTAGAATGCATTACATTTTAGTTTCAGTACTTCATTACTTTTTGTAATATTACATTGAGTAGTGAAGGAGACCAGCAATGAGGAACGTATTAATATATACAGAGAGGGGTATAAATTGAGGAGGATGTTCTTTACAGAGGGGGACATTAATTAATTCGGGAGGATGTTCTATACATTATACAGAGAGGGGTATTAATGCAGGAGGATGTTCTATACATTATACAGAGAGGAGAATTTTATTTTTTTAGCCCTTTAAATCCAGTGGCTGTGAGAAAGGAAATCGACTGCTTGATACATTATCTCTCAGTACAATGTATCAGGCTCAGCTGTTACAGTAACTGACTGCTGCTCATCACAGCCCTCAGAGTTTCAGTAAAACAAGGAAATAATATTGTTATAACCTCTTATATATAAAAATATTATTTACTAGTTTAACTGAAACTCTGAGCGCTGTGATGAGCAGCAATAAGTTACTGTAACGGCTTTGCCTGACACATTGTGCTGAGAGTGAGAGATACTGTAACAAGCAGCCGATCTCAGCCCTCTGAGGAGCCACTACTACACTATTAATTTGTATACGCTGGTTTTTGGATGAATGAAATTCGTTTTCATACTAAAGAACTGAAAACGAATTTCTTTAGCAACTAATAAACTGCGTTTTAGGACTAATCCATTCGTCCAAAACAAAATTTTGTGCTGTGCACATGTCTAATTCCTGGCCTCTCATTCACATAAACTGGAGACTTATCGCATCTTTAAAGACACACGTTGCCTACCGCCCACATGCCTGTTAATTCGCCTTTGAGGCTGGTAGTATATCATCCCATTCACTTGTATAGAGAATGGAAAGGCTGGCGGCTTTCCTTAATTTCCTTAATTTCTTTGAAGTCCCACAATTATTTTTATTCACTATTCAAGAAATGTTTTGAGCTTTGCCTTTTCAATTCCTCGGTGCAATTGCTTCCAATGACACAGTAGGGGGCAAAAAGCTGAGCAACTGTCCAGCATCCATCCAGGGTCTCAGTAATTTCTATCTCTGTGGACATTAGTTTTTAGAATCTACAGTGATAGTTCTATGAGATGCAATTTAGATATCATACACATTGAATATTACTTACCGAAAAATTCTGAAATGTTCCAAAATTAGAATTTTTTTCGAGCACAAAAATGACACCAAAAGCAGAAAATCCCACCTGACTTCATGTGACGGGAACAAAAGTTTTAAAAATATTGTATAAAACACCCTTCAGGCCATGTGGATAAGGTCTATGTAACCGAAGCTCCCTCCATCTTTGTGCCCTCACCCTCCTTGGCACCTGTGCCCACACTATACACGGCCTCTGTGCCTGTTGTATAAGTGTACATGCTGGCCTCCTGCCAATGGACCGCAGACCAATGTGGCAAATCCAACTCTCAAAGACAATTGGCATAAGTGGGAAGTTAAGGGTTAATGTGAACTGGTTGTATTTTAGGAGTTTAGTTTGTCTCAGTAATCTAATGTAGACCTATTGTCAGTACTGTCTGTGTGATTGTTTGCCCTTACATTGATTTGATGTTATTTATTTTCTAATCTTGTCTCGTATAACTGATCAGGATTCTGTTTCTCCTGAAGGAATTCTAATCCCCTTTCTGTAGACAGTATGCTGTGTTGATTTAGATTGAAACCCCCAATGAAGATTACTGAACACCTATTAAACCCCTAAAACATACCAGGTGACTGTTCAGAGACGGGTAAATAACACAAAAAATAGGTTAAAGTATAAATAAGAAATTATATTTTACACATTTTTAATAGAGGGTCTAGATTATCTATTTTTTATGTTATTTACCCGTCTATGAACAGTCACCAGGTATCTCCTAGGGGTTTCATGGGTGTTCCATGATCCTCAATGGGGGTTTCAATCTATATTTACTACTGTATTTAGGGTTTACGGCCCATTGTTTGCTGGTGACCTTTGTTCTTTCCCCCTCCCTATCTAGCAGTTTTTTTTGGCTAGTTTGCTGTGATGATTGTTTCATTTTACCACCCCTCCCTGTTTCCTATATAGCTGGTCTCCATTTCAAATTAATGATTATTCTTCTTCCCTGCACTAAGTCTTGTCTGGTGTTTGGGGGAGAGATACATAGAATTATACAGCACTTCCTCAAGTTCTGGGTGAGGGTTGTGAGAGAAGGAAATCTGATGGATCTGCTTGACTGGAAAGACGGGATGGACGCTGTAACAGGTTCGGGTCTGGTCCTCAAACCGGAGACCATCAAACCCCAGTTGCTGTTACAGTCTATATGACAAAATAAATGGATTTTTTGTTTAGACGTGTGTTCCATTGACAAGATATTTCAATATTTCATGCAAATATTCCAGAATAAAAAAAATATCCCCAATCCAAAACACTTCCGGTCCCAAGCATTTTAGATAAGACTTATACTTTGGGAAAAATACAGTATGACAGTTTTAATATAGCTCTATTAACTTTACCAGAGATAAAGTATCACGTGTTATCTGCAATTTCTGTTGCTTGTGTCGCAATGTGTCGTTACATTTTGGTCACACGTTTCGCATCTGTTTAGACGCGGTAAGGCTGGGTTCACACCTGCGCATTTTTTGACGCGCGTAATATGCACGTTTTGTAATGCACGTATCGCGCAAACGTAAAAAATGCTCGAAACGCACATTGCAGCGCGTTCACGCTGCAGTCTATGGCTGCGAACGCTCTCCAATACGCCCCAAAGAAGCTCCTGTACTTGTTTGGGCGTAGGACGTTTTACAGCACGTTCCTACACAATGTAAAACGCCCAGGTGTGAACGGGCCCCATAGGAAATCATGGGATTTCCGTGCTGTAAACTGCCCAGGTGTGAACGGAACCTAAATGTGCTGCAAATCTATGAATAGCAGATACTTACTGTCACAGAGCGCAGCATTAAGAATAAATAAACTAAAACCTGTTTGTGTTTGTGATGTGACTGCTTGGTCTTTGATTAAAATAAAGCAGCGCAGATTACCCTTTGATTAACAATAATAAAACAAAATAAAAGCAAGTCGGCATTCAAGCTACACGTAGAAAATTCATTTTGAAAAATTGATATGGGATCAGTATTTGTTTACAAACGTGTGATGTCCCGATACAAGCTGCACATCTGGCAAATCGGCTGCTTGTTCTGCAAATGCTCTTCTAACTTGATGAATAGTCCCTGTGCTACAGTGAAGCAGGTAAAGAGACCATTTACATCACTTAAACAGGCCATTTAAATCACTTACTGAAGCAGCTTCATTGACTGCTCTATTCTGCTCTCTGTCCTACAGATGCCAACCCTTGGTTATCCATGTAACTGTGTGCACTGTATGTATGTATGTGTATGTATGTATATATATATATATATATATATATATACACATAAAAAAATCAGCATTCTCCATGTTCTTGCTTAATGCAATTTTAGATACAAGCTTCCCAGTATATGAGTCTGACGAGCAAATACATTCATAAAAGATTTACTTACGCAGAGTCTTTTAAAAAATAAAAGCCAAAACTTTATTTGTAAATAATTAAAAACATGTCGCCTGATGTTTCAGCTTGTGCTCATAAAGGTTCACTTGCAACGTTCACTTGAAATTTAATATTACAATATGTCATTTTGCTGCCCTGTCCTGGGATGCTTGTAATTAATAGAAATCCTGGTGTCAGGAAACAAATTACACCCGGATTTCTATTAATTACAAGTATCCCCGGACAGGGCGGCAAAATGACATATTGTTATATTAAATAGTCCAATAAATCAGGGCTCAGCAACCCTGGCCCTCCAAATGTTTTGGAACTATCAGGGTTATTCAGAGAGAGGTGAAAAGCAGGAGAATGAATGGAGAATGGAAAATTCTATGTCAAAATAGCCGATTTGGAAAGTGAGATAAATGGGAGAATTTTTCTGGTTTGGCTATTTTGACCTAGAATTTTCTGTTCTCCAGTCATTCTCCTATTTTTCACCTCTCTCTGAATAACCCTGTATATTTCCTTTGAGGCTCTGCAAACCTACAGGGTTATTCAGAGAGAGGTGAAAAGCAGGAGAATGACCGGAGAATGGAAAATTCGAGGTCAAAATAGCCAAACCAGAAAAATTCTCCCATTTAGCTCACTTACCAAATCGGCTATTATGACCTAGAATTTTCCATTCTCCATTCATTCTCCTGCTTTTCACCTCTCTCTGAATAACCCTGCTAATGAGCAGCCGAGCATCACGGGAAATGTAGTTTCAAAACATCTGGAGGGCCATAGTTGCCCACACCTGCTCTAGACTAAAGATGGATTGACTTAAAGAGACACTCTATTCATCCTGACCACTTTATTGGTTTATAGTGGTCAGGATGTGAGGAATGCCCCCCCCCCGAGCTCCCCTGATCAGAATCACTGGATGAAGTGGATAGGTTTCCTCCATCCACCCAGTGTCAACAGCAGCCGTGATTTTTGAATTTACTGGCCGCCGTTCCCCAGTTTGGTCGCTAGTGACATCACCACGCAGAGACCATGCTGACATCACCCTCTCTGAGACCAATCGTAATAGCGAGCGGTCTCCAATAGGCGGCTGATGGATTTGGTATGTGCATGCGCGTGAAGCTCAGATCCATCATTCTGCACAGACGCTACACAACTTGTGTACGTAAAGTGCGCTAGCCCCGTAGCGGTGTGCAGTTTGCAGTTCCTACCCTTCGCAAGTTGTGTAGGAGCGCAAATTGAATTCGATAGCTTCAGGTATGTCCGAGTTTGGGAAGGACATGGAGAACAAAGGTGTCTTTCCACCTGAGATCGCATTCACAGGTTCTCTAGGCTCCTGCCTGCCGGCACTCATTCGCCAACAGTTATAAATATGGCTGCTACCACTGTGGCAAACTCATGATCAAGACGGCTCACACCAAATTTAAAGGGTTTATTCCCAAAGCACTGCAATTTCAGTGAAAACGTTGGTGCTTTTGACTTCGGCGCAGTTCGGCGATTCCATTTTGCTGACATTTCAGTGAATTCACTATTCTCTGGATGGTCACCGTAGTGTGCCAAAGATGGAGTCGCCGAAGCCCCATAAAAAAGTTGGAGAACGCTGCAGAAGAGTAAAAAAAAGAGCCAAAGTAGCCCTGGCGAATGCCACCGAACTGATAAGAAAAAACAGAACTCCTACCCTCCTAATAGGTGTTTAAACTAATAAAAATGTATTAAAACGTGTCTAAATAATGAAAAAAGGTCCTTTAAAAACATTACAAAAAGGTCTGTTACAAAATAAAAAAAGCCTTTTAGAGAATTGAGAAAGAAAAATTTTGTCTAAAAAAAAAAAAAATACAGCAAAAACAAAAAAGGTCTTCTAAAAGAATGCGGAGATAAGGTTATGCAACTGGTCAAAGCCACTCCTAGGACAGCGCTGTTTCGGGCTCCGAGCTGATGAGGGTCCAACAAACCCGAAACGGGGCTACCCTAGGAGTGGCTTTGACCAGTTGCATAAACCTTATCTCTGCTACAAAGCCACAGTGTGACATAGCATTGATTTTAGGGTTCTGTGTAATAACAGACCCAGGATGCATAAAAGTGAGAAAGAGGTCATTTGCATATCCTACCCAGAATTCCTTGCTGCATATGGGGAATGTGGCACAGGAGCTCTGGGATGCAATTCATTGAATTGCTGTGATATGCAGGTGTCTTCTGCAATAATAAACACACTGTATATATATATATATAGACGAGACTAGAACCTGAGCCGAGCGGCGCACGCGGTATTTTAAAGAATGCCAGTCAACCACATCATTTATTCCATTTTGAAAACAAAAATCAATATACCTATAAAGTGACCCATAAATTAGAAAGCGTCTCGCACATTGTTTGTTCTGCACGGTTCTTCTGAAGGCAACCCGTCGCAGGTTTTTTTTTTTTCTTTCTTCGTCTTTTTTTTTTCACCTTTCTGTTTGAACTGCAGTCACAGTAAGAGCCTCATTAGGGGACATTAGGGAGTGGATCTAACCAGAATTCCATAGCTTCTCTTTGCTCTTATTAATGCATAGTAGAGTAGAATGCATTTAAATATTTCATAGACATTCGGTAATTTGTGTGTAATCGTCTTGTTAGCGGGCCGGCAGAAGATGAACAGGTCTGTGAAATGGTGTTAGTGATTGCATGGGTAATTCGCGGACCTTTGCCACCACAAAAGAGCGTTATTGGCGGCTGCGAAACGGAGCCGGCGACGAGTAAAGAATAAGAAGAGGAAGAAGAGAAAAAAAATAAATAATAATAATAACTGATAAAGGTTTGGTAATGAGCATCTTGAAGGATAACAACCCATTTAGTCCTTCTTGAAGCGACTATAATTCGTGACATATGCAATACATCACACGCGCGCCGTAGGATTACGGAGCGTTGGCACGAAAAAAAAGGGTATTTGCAACATTAGTTTCAACTTCCTGCGAGGAAACGTGATTAAATGATTAATGAAATGTCCCTTCGCATATGCATTCCGAAACAGCAATTAGTCGCCGGCTCTAAAAATTCCGAAATCTCCATTTCTTTTATAATTTTTTATATTATTATTATTATTCTAACCGCTATCATCCTATTCTTGATTTATAAATCATAGGGAATTTTTTAAAGCCCTTCGTAGTCGCCGAGCCCCGTATCAAGACATGAAAGGGAATATTTTTGACATGAAATATTTTTTTTTTTTTAGTATATCAATTCATAATTTCATGTTAATGCCAGACCTATTTATTTAATCCGCCCGCGTTCCATTTGCATCCTCGGCCATCGCTGCTCTTTGATTGGCATAATTAAGTAGGGGGATGAATAGGCTCTATTATTTTACATATCACCGGTAAACAATAGCAAGGAACGGAGAAGAGAGAAGTGGCAGAGGTGTGTGTGTGTGTGTGTGTTTTTTCTTTTCTTTTTTTTTTTTCCTCCCAAGTTCTCGGTAATCCACTGGAGGCTGTTCTATAAATGATCATTCAAGGGTTGCAAGCTAGCCTATAATTACAGGAAAGAAAGTGGCAGCTCTGGCATTTCATAACTATGTGTCCTCGAAAAGTGCTTTGTGAGTTTGTCACCAATGATAATTTAGATAGAGGCTCATTACTGAACATCACAACACTTTAAAAACCTTTCGCCTTCGTGCGGGAGAATAAAGGACTATTTTAATGGCAAGGTTCTTTTGTGTTCCTCTGAAAAATTCAATCAAGACAAAACCTCACCGACTATTATTATACCCTACAGAGTCTCTCCAGCCTAATGAAAGCCGTATAGATACGCGGCATCGCAAAGCTCCAACGGTTAAATGCAAACGCCGTCCCTTTTATTTCCTCCTCTTTAAAAATATGACACGATAATATCAGGGAAATGTAAACATGTGTAAGCCGGGGTTTCATGTATGCGCCTCACCTGATTTTACTTTTTGTGCCGTAATATTGTATTATATATGTATGTGTGTGCATCATTCATATGCCTATGTATGTATTGTGTGGCAGTAGATGGATAGATAGACAGACAGATATAGGTGGCAGTATAATTTAGTGTAGTGTGTGTGTGTGTGTGTATCTATCTATCACGAGTATAGCAGTACATAGTGATGCCTCTTTCATTGGATTAACGTTACATTTAAAAGACAAGCTTTCGAGAGTGTTCCTCTTGAAGAGAGATATACTCTCGAAAGCTTGTCTTTTAAATGTAACGGTAGTCCAATAAAAGAGGTATCACTATGTACTGCTCTATTCATGATTTTGGCATCTGGACTAACAAGGCCTGTATATATATATATTCAGTGCTTTTTTCTGGAAAAATAGGTGGGGGTACTCTCACATCCAGGGAAAAACTGATTATTATGATTATTTTCATGTCCTCATAAACGATAGTTGTAGTTCACTTAAAGGAAAACACTATAAAAGGGAACCTTATTTTATAATACTGTGTTCCTTTAAATGAACTACAACTATTGTTGTATCCCTATGGGGGTTATCCACTAAGTGCCTCTGTTGCAAGAAAAATCTGTATTGCAGGGCAGTTAGTTGTTTTTTTTTTTTTTGCAAAGCTGGCACTGAGTGGATAATCCCCTAGCATTTGTGAGCATCACAGCAATGAAACTCACAGTTTTGCTGAGTATGTATGAACTCCACAGCAATAAAACTCACAGTAATGCGCAGTGTGTATGAGCTCTACAGCAATGACGCTCACAGTAATGCGCAGTGTGAATGAGCTCCACAGCAATGACACTCACAGTAATGCGCAGTGTGTATGAGCTCCACAGCAATAAAACACAGTTATGCGTAGTGTGTATGAGCTCCACAGCAATAAAACTCAGTTATGCCCACTGTGTATGTGCTCCACAGCAATGACACTCACAGTTATGCGCAGTGTGTATGAGCTCCACAGCAATGACACTCACAGTAATGCACAGTGTGTATGAGCTCCACAGCAATAAAACTCACTACCACCTTACAGTGCCAGCTCGTCTGATCACACCGCTTGCCTGACAATCCGCAGCTCTGGGAGATGTGTGTAAACATGCTGCACCCCCCCTCTCCATGCTGTTCAAAGTTTCAGTGGCTGCAGAGAGATGGGGGAGCAGCCCTCCCTTGTCACTTACTGGGGGAGGGGGGTTATCAGTCCCTACATACTCTCCTGACAATCTGAAGCGTTCAGGAGCAACATGAGCTGCCGGGCGCTTCCTATTATCTGCCTGCCACTGCAGGAGGAGGGGGGAGCATCTTGCTCTCTCCTGTTAGTTCTGGCTGGTGGTTAGGTGCCGGTACTGAGTGGTCAGGTGCTGGTACTGAGTACCCCCTGAAAAAAAGCTATATATATATATATATATATATATATATATATATACACTAGGAGGAGATTACACCAACTAACACAAAGACTTCAACAGTAGCCTATATAAATTTAAACATTATAATATTTCCCCACATTTTAACCCTGTAAAGATTCTAACAACTCTTAACCCTTTCAGGATTTAAACAGATTTGAACCCAATCAAGTTTATTTACAAGGTTTCTAACCCTAAACTCTGTTAAAAAATGCTAGGAATTTAGTTCACAATATATGGTCATAAACTGCGTAAGCCTTTCACAGCGCCAATGTATCCCACCTTCGACAGGTCCTACTGTACATCACCTAATTACTGCTATTATGGAATTAACTCACTTGAGGACTAAATCCTTTCTGGAACTCCCTGTAATTTGTCTGTGTATATATATAGATGTGTGTGTGTGTGTGTGTGGTGTCAGTATAGTGTATACATAGGTTTGGTGTTAGTATAGTGTAGTGTGTGTAAACATATACTATACACATATGTGTGTCAGTTTAATGTAGTATACTGTAATGTGTGTTTATATACTGTGGGCCCTATTACAATCCTCGCGCATACATTTGCGCGCGCACAAAAACGCTTTAACGTGAGGGGCAAAATCCTTTGCGCTGAACGTCGTATTACAATGTCAGCGCAACAAACGCGCGTATACGTCTACCGCGGGTGAACGTGCGCGAACCCTGCGTGAGTTTACTGTACTTCGCACGTCCTATACTAAACATCGTGAGCGCTAATGCGTTGTGCGCTGGTATGCGAATGGGGTTACAATCTATGCGCAGTTTGTAACGCACAGCCTTTGCGCGCTTAATTTTAGCAACTCCTAAAAGCTGGTGGTAACGGCAAATTCTATCAACCTGGCCGAAACCAAATACACCAGCCCAAAAAAAAAAATACAGTAAAGTATAGTTACACATTCTACACATACCCAAACCAATAAATTTGAGAAGTTGTGCGTGTTTTTTATTGCTGCAGCATATATACTCAGATTGATTTTGACAGGCGCAAAAACTTAATGTGAGACAATTGTGGTTCTTAATTCTGATTGGCTGACTCAAGTGAAAAAACAGTCCGCACACTGATTTCTGCGCGCAACGTTACTGCGTGTGCATTTTTGCGTGTCTGTTTTACGCGCATTATTTTTTGACGGATGAAAAAATGCGCGAGGATTGTAATATCAGCGTTGATTTACACGTGTTAACGTTTAACGCTCTGCGCGTGCGTTTTCGTGTGACGAATGTAATAGGGCCCAGTGTGTGTGATAGATATATATTTATATATATATATATAATAAAGTTTATTATTGCAGAGGCCATTTACACATCACAGCAACTCAAAAAACTGCTTCCCAGAGCTCATGTGCTACATTCCCCACATGCAGCACAGAACTATGGGTAAGACATGCAAATGACGTCTGCAATTTCTAATTTTTTTGCACCCTGGGTCTGTTTTCACACAGAACCCTTCAATCAATGCCACTCCATACTAGACGGCTTATTTAATGTGGAGGCTCTTAATCTCATTTTTTGTCCTCCACCACAAGTTATATATATATATATATATATATATATATATATATATATACACAAGTCCTTATATCCAGCACTCAAGCTATGGCATTAGCGATATCCCATGCCGTGGTGCAGTACAACTCCCAATAGAATATGTAGAAATGCAGAAGATGGGAGCACTCGCGGTCTTATATAAAAAATAACAACGTTTATTGGTTCCACATTAAAAAAATCTCCGTTTCGGCTCACTCACGAGCCTTAATCATGGATCCATGATTAAGGCTCGTGAGTGAGCCGAAAAGTCGGAGATTTTTTTAATGTGGAACCAATAAACTTTGTTATTTTTTATATAAGACCGTGAGTGCTCCCATCTTCTGCATTTCTATATATATATATTATCTACAAGGGTTGTGGTGGAGGACTAAAAGTGAGATAAAAAGCCTCCACACTATAATAAGTGTGTTTATTATTGCAGAAGCCACTTGCTCATCACAGCAATTTGATGAATTGCTTCCCAGAGCTCCTGTGCCACATTCCCCATATGCAGCAAGGAATTCTGGGTAGGATATGCAAATGACCCCTTTCTCACTTTTATACCTTATCTCTGCTAGAAAGCCACAGTGTGGCATAGCATTGATTTTAGGGTTCTGTGTAATAACAGACCCAGGATGCATAAAAGTGAGAAAGGGGTCATTTGCATATCCTACCCAGAATTCCTTGCTGCATATGGGGAATATGGCACAGGAGCTCTGGGGTGCAATTCTTTGAATTGCTGTGATGCGCAAGTGGCTTCTGCAATAATAAACACACAATATATATATATTTATATATACAAAGTTCAGGAACAAGAGGCACTCATGGGTCTTCCTTATTTACAAATATCCTTTATCAGATCAATAAAGCATACTTGTAGAAAAGGAAGACCCATGGCCCACCCAAGAGTGCTGCTTGTTCCTGCCCTGAAGATTATATATGCAGTATATATACAGTATATATATATATACGCAGAGAGGTGTGGCGTCAGTGTAATGTAGTGTACTGTAGTATATATATACATACACCAGTTTTGGAGCACTTTACTTTAATATACTGATCCAAACAATATGGTTTCCCTAGGACGGGTATTGATAAACGGATAATTTCTTTAACGTTATGCGAAGGTGGAGTCTCTGATTCTGGTATGTAACACCTTCTGAGAATCACCCTTATGAAAAATGCATATTCAAGCTGATTGCAGCCATTCAGATTTTACGTATAAAAAAATCTATTATTAAAAAATATCAATAACATATAAAAACATAGCTATAGAAACAGATATATATCTAGACGTATTAATCGCTGCTGGCCGCCACCATTTTTACTCAAAATAAGACATTTATTCTACGGTGTTTAATCTGTAAGTGAGCATTAGTGCCTTTATCTCTCGGGTGTGGGAATAGATATGTTAGCAGAGCAATGCGTATTAATTCATATTTTCCAATGCAGTGCAGCATGCATTAAAAAGGATGATTATAAAATAAGCAGGACACAATATATGCAAACGACTCTTCTGTAATCAGCAGTAATATCCTTATGTTTAAGACTCACACATTTTGTGGTTTAAGAATCTAATTTTAATTCAGATTCACATTTAAAAAAAAAAATTATACGAAATATGGTTAGCGAGAGTCCGGCAAAGAAAGAGAAACGACAGAGGGAAGAGGCTGAGCGGCGTTAAATTGGGAGCGGGATTAATCACCGCCTTGCTTTCGTTTAGAAATTACATTCTCAATCTTTTCCGTAAAAAATTCTAAAAAAATCTAATTTCTAAAAAAAAAAAACCTCTATTTTCTAAAAATGTGCATTGGATATTCTGAAATTCTTCTGAAATTTTATTTTTAAAAAAATCGTTAGGCAGCCGCTGCTCATTTTGGTTTTACATGCAAGGAAGCCATCAAGGGGTGACAGCCCGTGACATGTTCAGGGGCCCAGTTGATCCAGGGGGCTCTTGCCAAACCCTATGTACACCTTAAGTGCCAAATAATTAAGGCCCCTCCATGTCACCCAGGACTGGTCAACCAAGATATCAGTAATTTTCCCAGTGGGCCGTGACATCTAGGGGCCGGTCAGAGCACTCTGGCTCATATAGGATGGAACGATTAGTATGATCTGCACCAGGGAACACATCTGATACCCTTGCTGGACCATCAGGGAGTTAGCGCATTCCCAGTTAAATAAGGTTTGAAGAAAGAGGCAACATTTTATTTTTTTAATTAGCTTATTGAAATGGGAAGCTGACAGAAAGGGGGCCCTGACCAATGGTTTAGTAAGGGACACCAGGATTTCTGATGGCAGCCCTGGCTGCATGTATCTACAGGCAACTTTTTTCGGGACACAAATGTATGGCTTGAAAGAAAATCAACTCATGGCTGGCTGAGCACCTAAAGCAGGGATCAGCAACCTTGGTCCTCCAGATGTTTTAGAACTACATTTCCCATAAGGCTGTGCCAACCTAATGAGCAGCTAAACATCTAGGAAGTTCCAAAAATATCTTTGGAGTCCAAGGATGCTGACTCCTGATCTAAAGTCACATATTAACTTATCAGACACCATTAAAAAGGCATGTTGGCTCTCATCCAGTCGAAAGTCAGGGTTCAATCTCTGTTGGGCACCTCTGACGGCCTCCGTTATATTTGTGTGCTACTGGCTGTGTTTTGCTTTTAATTGTCCAAAAACCCCCAAAAAAAACTGTTACAGGTTGAGTAACTCATACCCAAAGACTCAGGATCTGAAATGACCCAAAATCTGAACAACTGCAATGACACTAAAAGTGGGAAATTCCACCCCTGTCCTCATGTGACAGAGGAAAAACCTATTAAATGTATAGTATAGAATGTCCGTCAGCTGTGTGTATAAGGTGTGTATGAAACATAAATGGATTCCATGTTTAGGCTTTGGTCCCATCTCTTCAATATCCCAATATTAAATGCAAATATCTCAAAATCTCCCAAAAATCCACTTCTGGTCTTGAGCATTTTGGATAAAGAACGCTCAACCCGAACTCAGTAACTTAATGCACCTTCTATACCCCTTCCTTTTCGATGCTCACACAGCAGAGATATGTCTTGGTAGAATGTCTGTAGTTCCGCCCCCCCACTTCTCTTGAATAAGGCAAAGGGTCATCAATTCTTTTACCTCCGGCAGTGATCAGGGCTAAAGGAATCACGTGTACAGGGTTTCTGAACAATACCTAGGGACATAAGGGATGTTAAGAAGGTCTTGTGCTCATTTTAGGGCATCAGAAGCTCTTTTATCTCCATAAGGTTTAGTGATGTAATAATTCAGTATTTATATTGAAATGTACATTTTCGGCAGGGCAACCGATGACACGCAGTCAGTGGCGTTCATTCCATGATGATTCTGTGGCGCAGGGAATTTGCGGACCACATTTTAATGGCTTTAAGAATAATCATTGGTCCTTAGGGTAAATATAGAAACCTGGCTTTAGCCAGGCAACTATATTAGCTATTCGCTAGGGATGTGCGTTTCGGGTTTCGGAATTTCGGAATTTTCACGAAATTTCCCGATTCATGTTTTCGGATGCGGCCGAATTTCCGAAAATTTTTAGATCCGAAAATGGCAGATCCGAAAAGTTTTCCGAGCCGAAACGAAATATTTTCGGAATTTTCGAATGGACTTGAAATGTGTCAAATCGAAATTTATTGCTTTGAAACGAGAACAGACGTTCCGAAAAAACGAAAATTTCCGAACTTACGAAAAGTCGATACAAAAACGAGCAAAGTGACACAAAAATACGAAAAATGCTCGATATTCCGAAAACAAAAAGTACACGAAAAAACGAATCGAGCCGAACCGAATCGAAACAGAAATCGGTCGAAACGAGCCGAATCGAAAAGTTTAAAAATCCGAAAAATCGAACCGAATCGAAACGAAAAAAAAATCTGTGCACAAGCCTATTATTCGCAAGTTTTTCCATCCACATAGCATTTTATGTTTCCATTCTACTGCTGTGTCACAAATCTCTACACACAATTTTTTTCAAAAAGATCCCTTATTAATAATGACTCCATGTTTGTATTTGTACTATATGAAAAATAATAATAAATAAAAATATAATAATATTGGTCTGGATGTACCTTAGTTCTCTGTGCGTCATTTCTGGGCATGGATACCATTGCATATCTTCTTTTCTTTTATTTTATTTTAAAGTTTGAAGAAAGTAAATGAGAGATTAAATGCTGTAAATGTTGAGTTTTTAGACATAACATTTCTAGAAACTCCACAGAGCATTTTATGTTTCCATTTCACTGCCAATTCACAAATCTTTATTCCAGAATTTGCAGAAAGATCAGTTATTAATAATGTCTGGCTGTTTGTATTGTATTTTTATTTGTATAAAATAATAAAAAATATTTTAATAATAATTATAAAAATAAGTAATATTGATCTGGATATTTTTTTTTAGTTCTCTATGTGTCATTGCCTGGCATGGATACCATTGCATATCTATTTTTTTTTTTTTTTTAATTTTTAAGAAAATAAATGAGAGACTATGGGCTCCATTACATTCTTCGCGCAATCGTTAACGCGTGCGCAAAAACGCATTAACGCGAGGGGCAAAACCCTTTGCACAGAACGTCGTATTACTATGTCTGCGCAAAAAATGCGTGTTAATGTCTAACGTGGGAGAACCTGCGCGAACCCTTTGGGAGTGTAATGTACTGCGCGCGTCCTATACTTAACATTGTGAGCGCAAATGCGTTTTTGCGCTGGTATGCGGATGGTATTACAATCTATGTGCAAATTTTAACGCACAGCGTTGCACGCATTATTTTAACGTCTTTGAAAAGCTGGTGTTAATGGCAAATCTGAACATCCTGGCCGAAACCAAATACACCAGCACGAAAAAACAATACAGCAAAGTATAGTTACACATTCTACACATACCCAAACACTACAATTGTGAGGTTGTGCGTGTTTTTATTATTGCTGCAGCATATATACTCAGATTGATTTTGACAGGCACAAAAACTTAACAGGAGACAATTGTGGTTCTTAATTCTGATTGGCCGAATCGCATGAAAAAACAGTCCACACACCGATTTCTGCACGCAACATTAATGTGCGCGCATTTTTGCGCGTCTTTTTTACGCGCGTTATTTTTTGACGGATGAAAAAATGCGCACAGATTGTAATACCTGTGTTAAGTTACGCGCGTTAACGTTTAACTCTTCGTGCACAAATTAACGCGCTGCTCGAGCTTTTTTGCGCAACGAATGTAATAGAGCCCATAGAGTTTTGAGATATAACATTTCTAAAAACTCCACACAGATTTTTACAATTCCATTCCTCTGTCATATGAATAATCTCTATTCCCAAATTTTCTAATATTGAATATTATTATAATTATGATAATATTATTAATATTGAAAGTCTGTTTGTATTTGCACTTTTATTTCTATAATAATAATAATATTGCTCTGGATGTTCTTTGTTCTCTGTGTGGCATTGCAGGGCATGGATATCGTTGCATATTTATTTTTATTTTATTTCCTTCATTTATTTTAAGTTTGAAGAAAACTCTGTAATTTCAGGGGTTTTTCGTCATCACAGTTCTGCTAAACATTTTTTCCGCAGAGCTCACTTTTTGATGTTTTCGGCAGAATCTCCTTGGATTTGCTCTAAGGGAGCTGCCATCCCTGGGCTGGGATACCTTTTCCTTCAAAGCAAACAAACCATTTCTGTGCTACCTCTGAACTTCCTCACTGGCAGGACCACCTTCAGCGAGACAGGAAACCTATTCACGAAGCAATACAAACAGCCGCTTCTCTGCTGCTGCAAGATCCTGTGATTTACAGAGAGTGTGTCATCTCTGTGAATCTGTGAATTATGGGACGGGGGTTCACGAGGATAACTTTGCTTCTCTTGATAGACAGATCACTGCATTTTGTGGACGAGATGCCCTGAAAGCTCCATAGCCACCTACATAAAACAGCCCTCCAGCCGGATCGGGACATCCCTGGTTCATTTTACTCTGTTTTAAAGTACCCGGCATGTATCTATATATTATGTATAATTGTATACATCTGTCTGTCAAACTGTTTTATTGTACCTTCTTCCAGGGGTCTAGTCCTAAAAAAAAAAAGTGCAGGAGCTCTCCAAGAATTCTGCTTCTAAATTCACCATTGACTTGTTGCACTTAACCTTCCACTCATCATGCAAATTTGATATCAATGTTTAAACCTAAAGTTAGGCTGGGTGTAAGGGAATCCTCATTATAATAAATATCATATATTTCTGGTGACTTAATAAGGAAACATGTGATTCCTAGTAGAAGCTTCTCAGTGCTCAGGGCCAAAAGGGAACTCCGTTCCCTCTGAGGAAAAAAGTGGAAGGAACTGCTGATCCCTCTTGGTCCCTGCCTTCTTCTTGCATTCAGGGCTGCAGTTTTTGTCTGATCCATACTGTGACGGAGCGACTGTAACCTGAGTACCTCCGTCCGTGGGTTTTCTTCCATGTAACAGTTGCCGGAGCAATCTTCCCTAACAGCTCCCTCAAAGCTTTGACCGCAGCCGAAAGAATGAGGCTCACCATTCGAAGTCCAACAGCAGAATGCCAGTTTATTCAGACAAACAGATACAGTCACCCAACCTCATTTACATACAATCGAAAAGATAGCTGCACAGGACTTTCAAACAATGGACAATGGAATTTCCTAGGAGAGGAGGAGGGAGAAGGAAAGAATAAACTAAAGGAATTTCTTATAGAGAGAACATACACAATAGAGAGAGAGCAGGTACTATACAGAGATAGGTTAGATAATTGGGGGAATGTATGCAAAATACACAACAAGAGACTATACAATAACTACACAAGGGAATAACACACAGGCATCAGTAATCTTTAGTTTGCCGGGGAATGTTTAAAACAGTGAAAAACCAAATATATTTAAAAGGTCCACCAGTTCCCCAATAGTCTCTTTCACGGGCCATAGTCTCTGGGCAGGAGGCTAGCCCACATCTCCCTCCAGATGCCTCAGTGACGTTCCGTCACACATACATGTGCGTAATAAAAGGTTACCTTAGAGTTTATAAACTATGTATCATGCATAAGGTAATTAAATAATTTATGGAGGTCGAGGGAAGAATTAATTATGTTGCATATAACCCCAATCAGCCACATTATCCATATAGCAGATTTGGGGGGGCTCTGTTTATTGTGTTTTTTTTCAAAGCTTGGCTTTTTTTTTACTCATAGTTTTATTATCAGTAACTAGTTTTTCTTTAAATTCCAAACCAGAGCATCAGAGGATCTCCTCAGTCATTCTATATATTGCTTGTCAATAGCATTATAATAGACTTAAACTGGGGGGATCTGGTTTCCAAGGGGCATGTGGGAGATGTATTAAGCCCCTGTATATCTTTTAGGAGCACATTCGCAAGAGATTCCGGTCCCTGGGTCTGCTTGGGGAACTGCTCCTTGTCCTAGAGCAGTTGCCAGCAACTTTGACCATCCAATTGTTTTGTAGCTACGTTTCCCATGAGGCTCTGCTAACCTAATGAGTGGCTGAGCATCATGGGAGATGTAGTTCCAAAACATCTGGAGGGCCAAAGTGGCTGACCCCTGTCCTAGAGTAATTGCCATCTTGGCTTTAGTCAGGAACTACCTCGCCCTTTGAATCTGGTGGATCCTGCTGTCTCAAATGAGCAAAAATGTATTTGTTTTTAAAGGGAAATTCCAGGGTTATAACAAGAGGGGGGAACAATCACCCCTTCCTGTCCCTCCCTGAACCTTTTCCTTTTTAAACCTAGAGTGAGCATGAAACTCCCTTTTATTTCAGTGCTAGCTTGGTTCGGATGTGACAGCTGCAGCTTCCCCTGAAGCTGTAGCAGCCGTCACATGACCAGGAGAGGCTGGTTCAGTAAAGTTGATCTCGCTCACTTTTTCTTGCTTTGGCTTCTTTCGAATCAGTATTGAAAAATAAAGAATTTGCAGTAAAATAATCAAACAAAATAACAGCAGAAACGCCAGCTATTGTACTCAGAAAAAACGTATTATTTTTTTTTTTACGTTTGTGTAAATTTTAATGCATTTTTAATAACATGCCGGTAAATTCCAGCCTGAATTATTTTTTTTAAATTATATTATTGTTGAACGTAAGATACCGTTACAGTGTGTGTCATATTATCATTTTCTTACAACACGTTTCTGTTCTGTTTCTCCACTAGGCACCTTAACAATGAACACGCGTTGGATGACCGGAGTACGGCTCAGTGCCGAGTCCAAATGCAAGTGGTTCAGCAATTGGAAATTCAGGTTGGTCACTTCTTTTGAGCTGCTTTCTTTTCATGGTTGTTTGGGATTGTTTCTTAACCCTTTCCCTGCCACCCTGTATTTTTTTAAGATCACCCGAACCTGCATTTTATCTGTGACATCCCATAGAACGATGGATTGGTCATAAAGATCAAAGCACTATCTCATCCCTTGATGAGATATTACAGACTTTACTTAAACCAGCCCAGCCATGGGTGGCACCGGGTTTCTCCCCTCAGTGGGCGGGGCTTATTGACGTCCATTGCACACTGTTGTGGACCATTCTGCCAGCCATTCATTTGGGTGTGCGGAGTGAGTGCTCACAGCTGTCACTCACCTTGGCGGCAAGCCAGAAGAAATGAAGGAGAGTGAATTTTTTAACGGAAAATTACCTCTTTTTTACTTTTATTTACTATTTTTTCTATCTATATCTGCATTTGTGGCAAAAATCCTATCACATGCATATGGAGTGATCCCCTGTCAAATAAGACATGCTTAAAGGGGGGGAATGACGGGTGCAGTTTAAGACAAGTCAGTGGCAATTTCAAAATTGAAAAAAGTTCTTTGGAAGAAGTCATACTGAACACAAAATATTGCTCCATTCCTAAAATAATTTGTTGGTTCTTCTATGTTCCAAAAATCAAATACCACCTCTTATCCAATCTCGAAAACGGCGGCTCGATCCGCGGCTTCTGGCCACTAGGGGCAGAGGGAGACTGGAGGGGGAGTCCCGTGTCTCCATCTGCGATCACTCTGCCGACCAGCAGGATCTCGCGAGAAGCGAGATTCTGCTGGTCATGTGACCCGGCATTAGAAGCCTCCATGGCGTCCTATGGATTTTTAAAAGGTGTATACCAGCCGATAGCGTGAGACGTTGCATAGCGAGTGACAACACAAACACACAGTGACGGGTATAAATTAATTAACTTTAAAAAGGTATGTAAATAGAAAGGTTAAACAGAAAGATAAAACATTAAAACATTGTTAAACTAAACCCTGGACACTGCAATAACGCAAAGACTCAGCATAGGTAATTGATATACAAAGGGATCAACATTCAACAACAGTACTTTACCCTTCCAAATATGCACAGCACATGGCACAGCCATGCTCTCAGGTCCAAGCCAAAGCACAAAAAGGGATGATCCTTTCCTGGAACTCCTGATTGAATGAAGAGAAGGTTGGACTAGAGTCTTGTCTCCACCCACCAGCGTGACATGCCTCCCACCAACCATATGTATACCCCTTTAGGCTGGCTGCACACAAGTGTTTCTAAGAGAGAGGAAAGAACGTTTGTGTGAGTGGACGTTCCTTCCACTCTGTGCGCTCAGCGTACAAAGCGCAATCCTCCTATGGAGGATCGCGCTTTGTATCCCCCTTAGCGTCCATCTAGCTTTTTGATGGGGAGGGCTTTTTCACGTCTGGTGGTTGGCCCTCCCCATCAAAACGGCACAGACGCAGGAAAGTGCGGGCACACGCAAGCACTAACTGCGCTCGTGTGCCACCAGCCTAATTCCCAGTGGGCGTCACCATATGAGTTAACCACTCTAGAGTAGGCTGGCTTAGTGATGCCACAGCTAGCCGCACAGGGTAACAAGCCTACAACACTGCCCCTAGTGTTCCCTCTTTGTTATAACAATCAATTAATATTTATATATGAAGATTTCTGACACAAATTATTCATGATCACTTCATGTGGTGAGTTAACGGTTACAAATTTATAAAGTACAATTAATACAAAGCGTGAATAGACCAACAGTAACAGTGTCACATTGTAAAGTAAAGTAAACAAGCAAGCTGCTCATTTCGGGATTATCATTGCAAAACATTTTCAGGGTTATAAGTAGCTGGGGAGCCTTGTCTTCAGCCCACTGTACGGGTGAATATTAAGTAGGAAGACTGAAGGGATCACGACCTGCCACCATCTCGGCAGAGTACCACCCAATATATTGAAGAGAGGATTGGATGGTAGTGTGCATGGTTGGTGTTAGGGAAGGAAACTAACACCGCCATGTAACAATAAATTTCTCAACCTGGAGCTCCTAATTAATCAAGGTGTGGAGCCACTTCATGCAGAAACGATAGTATAATTTGGTCTGAAGAGGAGAAAGTAAAATCGGAGCTGGTTGGTTCCACGTGTGTTGGTTAAGTGGTTGGGTCTACGGCTTCGCTTGTCTACACCTTGCTGTTTTAAAGTATATAGTTGGGTCACCTGGTGGAATGACTTGCCGTTGGGCTCCCAATCCAAGTGTTATTTTTTTTTCACTACGGTTGAACCTTTCCCTTTCTTTTATTATTGCAGATGCGTTGCTGTCATCTCGTTATCTAACTTTTACATAATTAGTTTATAGTAAATCACCCAGCATGAGAACAGAGACTACATTCTAAAGCTGCGTAAGAATCACTCACCGTCTGTCTTAAAACACAAACAGCATAGAAAACCCATCATTACAAATAAGTATAGTAAGCGCTGCGGCGCAGGCCGTGCTATCCCCTAAAGGCCTGTTACAATGGATGTCGATACTGTTTGAAATCGTCTTCTAAAACTAAAGATTTCCCACTTTCTCCCCTGGATGCTTAGGCAGCTTTCTGACATTCTTTGCTTAATCCGAGGCATGTATCTCTGTGTTATGCACAACACAGCTAAATGTTGCAAAAGCAGTAAATTCATATTTTTGGTTCTTTTTATTCTCCATGTAAATGAGGTTCCTCAAACGTGTTCCTTTAACGGCTCTGTCACTTGTTCAGAACTCAAGCACACATTTTATGTTGTTGTTATTATTACTCGTTTAGTATTTGTTTATGTTTAATATTATTATTTTTGTTAGCTCCAACATATTCTGCAGCGATTTATCCATTAATGTCACCTTGCATATAACATTGCACTGTCTGACAGCCCCATTAAATATAATTTCTCACAATGACTGGATTTATTTATTTAATCTCTCCAGTCTCTCCAGTCCGTCGAAAAGTCAAATCAAATCAAATCGAATCAAAATAAGCTTTATTGGCAGGACCAAATACATTTTAGCATTGCCAAAGCATATGGGGAGGGGGGTAGTGGGACATATATATGGGGGGGAATGGGCAAGTCCATGGACATTATCAGGGGTAAGGGATAATGTGAAGGGGGATGGGGCGAGTCCGTGTTGGGGATTTATAAGTCCGGGATCTCTCATGTTCCTCTCAGTCTGTGACATTCTGTGACCTATTGGGCAGATATTTTCACCGCCGGTTCCTCTTCTCCCAGTATGATGTGGAGTTTCCTCGTCTCTTCTATAGAGGTGAAGTCCGGGATGAGAGCGGAGAGTCTCTGGAAGTGAGTTTCCCTCAGTGCTGAGTACTTGGGGCACTGTAGGAGGAAGTGGACCTCATCTTCCAGGGCCCCCTGGTCACAATGCTGGCACAGTCTATTCTCCCTGGGCTTGTAGGTCTGTCTATGCCGCCCCAATTCAATTTCCAGGCTGTGGGCGCTCAGTCTGTACCGGCTCAGGATCTGTCTGTCCTTGGGGTCTTGTAGTACCTCCAGGTATGGGGCCAGTTTGTATTCCCTCTGTAAGGATTGGTAAATGGTGAGTTTCTTGGAGTTTGCTATATCATGTCTCCATTCTCTGATATACTTTTCCCTGGAATCGTTAATTAGGGCCTTTATTTGATATTTTGTCAGGTTGCCTTCATGGGGGCTTTGGAGGATCAGGGTGGATATGAGTTGTTGCAGCCCACATGGATTGGGATGGTCCTTGTTGGCCAGTAGGGCTTTATGGTGGTATGAGTTGAGGCTGCTGATATTTAGATGGTCCCAGTATGATAGCGCCCTCTTCTGTACTGCAAGAAGTAAGGGGAGTCTGCCCAGCTCGGCCCGGCAAGCATTGTTAGAGGTGCTCCGATGGATTTGGAGGAGGTGCTTGCAGAATTCCAGATGGAATATTTCTGTTGGGCTGGTGTCCCATTTGGGTTGGTCAGGGTAGGTGATGGGGCCCCATACTTCACTGCCATAAAGGAGAATTGGAGTGATGACGCTATCAAAGATTTTAAGCCAGACTCTTACAGGCGGTTTTAGTTTGTAGAGGTTTCTCCTGATGGCATAGAAGGTTCTACGCGCCTTGTCTCTTAGGGCCTCTATGGCTGGTTTGAAACTTCCCGATCGGTTTGTTTCTAGGCCGAGGTATGTGTAGTTGTTGGCTTCATCAAGAGTGCAGTCATTAAGTCTCTGAAAACACATTACTTTAGAGAAGCCTATTGGCTCACTCCACGATTCCCTCACTGAACATTTCTTGTTCCATCTTCCCACCCAGCCCACATGGACCCCGCTACGACATGTTCTCTATTTACCCTCACCTAGTGTGTCACCCCTCTCCTCTTAGATTGTAAGGTCTCAAGCAGGGTCCTCTCTCCTACTGTTCTTTGTGTATGCATATTTGTTATTCTGTCTCACCCATTGTACAACGCTATGGAACTTGTTAGTGCTTTATAAATACTTGTAACTGTAACTGTAGTCATTTTATCCATCCATATATCTAACTGGCTGTCTATCAGCATATCTAGAAGTATTTTGTCTGTCTATTTCTATCTATGTATCAATCTCTCTTTCTGTCTATATATTCATCTATCCATATGTCTAATTATCTACAAATTTCTATATCTATACACAGTATGTAGCGCTCTCTTGTTCTGTCTGTCTAGTCTATTTATCTATCTGTCTATCTTTCATCTCTCTATCCATATCTGTCTGTCAGCCTCGCAATCTAATTATCTATCAATCTCACTGTGTTTATCTATTTATCTATCGATCTATCTATCCATATTACTATCTATCTATCTACATACATATCTGTCCCTCTTTCTTTCAATATTTTATCTCAGTATCTATCTATCTATCTATCTATCTATCTATCTATCCCATATCTATCTATCTATCTATCTATCTATATATCTATCCCATATCTATCTATCTATCTATCTATCTATCTATCTATCTATCTATCTATCTATCCCATATCTATCTATCATCTATCTATCTATCTATCTATCTATCTATCTATCTATCTATCTATCTATCCCATATCTATCTATCCCATATCTATCTATCGATCTATCTATCTATCTATCTATCTATCTATCTATCTATCCATATCTATCTATATCACTATCTATCTATCTATCTATCTATCTATCCCATATCTATCTATCTATCTATCTATCTATCTATCTATCTATCTATCTATCTATCTATCCCATATCTATCTATCCCATATCTATCTATCTATCTATCTATCATCTATCTATCTATCTATCTATCTATCTATCTATCCATATCTATCTATCCCATATCTATCTATCTATCTATCTATATCTATCTATCTATCTATCTATCTATCATATCTATCTATCTATCTATCTCATATCTATCTCTATCTATCTATCTATCTATCTATCTATCTATCTATCTATCTATCTATCTCCCATATCTATCTATCCCATATCTATCTATCTATCTATCTATCTATCTATCTATCTATCTATCCCATATCTATCTATATCACTATCTATCTATCTATCCCATATCTATCTATATCACTATCTATCTATCTAATCTATCTATCTATCTATCTATCTATCTATCTATCTATCTATCCCATCTATCTATCTATCTCATATCTATCTATCTATCTATCTATCTATCCCATATCTATCTATATCACTATCTATCTATCTATCCATATCTATCTATCTATCTATCTATCTATCTATCTATCCCATATCTATCTATCTATCTATCTATCTATCTATCTATCTATCTAATCTATCTATCTATCTATCTATCTAATCTATCTATCTATATCACTATCTATCTATCTATCTATCTATCTATCTATCTATCTATCTATCTATCTATCTATCTATCCCATATCTATCTCTATCTATATCTATCTATCTATATCTATCTATCTATCTATCTATCCTATCTATCTATCTATCTATCTAATCTATCTATATCACTATCTATCTATCTCTATCTATCTATCTATCTATCTATCTATCTATCTATCTATCTATCTATCTATCTTATCTATCTATCTATCTATATCCTATCTATCTATCTATCTATCTATCTATCTATCTATCTATCCCATATCTATCTATCTATCTATCTATCTATCTATCTATCTATCTATCTATCTATCTATCTATCTATCCATATCTATCTATCCCATATCTATCTATATCACTATCTATCTATCTATCTATCCCATATCTATCTATCTATCTATCCTATCTATCTATCTATCTATCTATCTATCTAATCTATCTATCTATCTATCTATCTATCTATCTATCTATCTATCTATCTATCCCATATCTATCTATATCACTATCTATCTATCCCATATCTATCTATCTATCTATCTATCTATCTATCTATCTATCTATCTATCTATCTATCTATCTATCTATCTATCCCATATCTATCTATCTATCCAGGGGTCAAGTCCTGGGAAAAAAAGTGAGGGAACTCACCCACGAATTCCACAACCCCTATTACCTGAAGAAAAAATATATATAATCACGAGTATAGCCGGACGAGCCGGTGATACCATTTTTATGGGTTAACTTTACATTTAAAAGACAAGCTTTCAAGAGTGTAAACTGGAAGCTATACTGATCAGTGAAAGGTATCACTACGTACAGGTATACTCGCGATTTTGGCAACTGGACTAACGCGTTTATATATAATCTATATATATATATCCAGGCACAGACCCCCCAGAATTATATACACAGCACTGGTTATATGGATATATTTTCCCAGTTCACATGGATAGAATTGCCCCAGCTCTCATGGATAATGCCCCAGCTCTCATGGATAATGCCCCAGGTCTCATGGATATTGCCCCCAGGTCTCATGGATATTGCCCCCAGGTCTCATGGATATTGCCCCCAGGTCTCATGGATATTGCCCCCAGGTCTCATGGATAATGCCCCCAGGTATCATGGATATATGCTCCCAGGTCTCATGGATTGCCCCCAGGTCTCATGGATAATGCCCCCAGGTCTCATGGATAATGCCCCCAAGGTCTCATGGATGCCCCCAAGGTCTCATGGATAATGCCCCCAGGTCTCATGGATAATGCCCCCCAGGTCTCATGGATAATGCCCCCGGTCTCATGGATAATGCCCCCAGGTCTCATGGATAATGCCCCCAGGTCTCATGGATATTGCCCCCGGTCTCATGGATATTGCCCCCCGGTCTCATGGATACTGCCCCAGCTCATGGATATTGCTCCCAGCTCATGGATATGCCCCCCAGCTCATGGATTTGCCCCCCAGCTCATGGATTTGCCCCCCAGCTCATGGATATGCCCCCCAGCTCATGGAAATGCCCCCCAGCTCATGGAAATGCCCCAGCTCATGGATATGACCCCCAGCTCATGGATATGACCCCCAGCTCATGGAAATGACCCCCAGCTCATGGAAATGACCCCCAGCTCATGGAAATGCCCCCCAGCTCATGGATATGCCCCCCAGCTCATAGATATGCCCCCCAGCTCATGGATTTGCCCCCCAGCTCATGGATATGCCCCCCAGCTCATGGATATGCCCCCCAGCTCATGAATATGCCCCCAGCTCATGAAAATGCCCCAGCTCATGGATATGCCCCCCAGCTCATGGATATGCCCCCAGCTCATGGAAATGCCCCAGCCCATGGATATGCCCCCCAGCTGATGGATTTGCCCCCAGCTCATGGAAATGTCCCCCAGCTCATGGATATGCCCCCCAGCTCATGGATTTGCCCCCAGCTCATGGATATGCCCCCCAGCTCATGGAAATGCCCCCCAGCTCATGGAAATGCCCCAGCTCATGGAAATGCCCCAGCTCATGGATATGACCCCCAGCTCATGGATATGACCCCCAGCTCATGGAAATGACCCCCAGCTCATGGAAATGCCCCCCAGCTCATGGATATGCCCCCCAGCTCATAGATATGCCCCCCAGCTCATGGATTTGCCCCCCAGCTCATGGATATGCCCCCCAGCTCATGGATATGCCCCCAGCTCATGAATATGCCCCCCAGCTCATGAAAATGCCCCAGCTCATGGATATGCCCCCCAGCTCATGGATATGCCCCCAGCTCATGGAAATGCCCCAGCTCATGGATATGCCCCCCAGCTGATGGATTTCCCCCCAGCTCATGGAAATGT
Organism: Leptobrachium leishanense; assembly: GCA_009667805.1. Lineage (NCBI taxonomy): Eukaryota > Metazoa > Chordata > Amphibia > Anura > Megophryidae > Leptobrachium > Leptobrachium leishanense. The sequence goes on from CM019065.1 coordinate 372,205,651, forward strand.
CCCCCAGCTCATGGATATGCCCCCCAGCTCATGGATTTGCCCCCCAGCTCATGGATATGCCCCCCAGCTCATGGAAATGCCCCCCAGCTCATGGAAATGCCCCCCAGCTCATGGAAATGCCCCAGCTCATGGACATGACCCCCAGCTCATGGATATGACCCCCAGCTCATGGAAATGACCCCCAGCTCATGGAAATGCCCCCAGCTCATGGAAATGCCCCCCAGCTCATAGATATGCCCCCCAGCTCATAGATATGCCCCCCAGCTCATGGATTGCCCCCAGCCCAGCTCATGATATGCCCCCCAGCTCATGAATATGCCCCCAGCTCATGAAAATGCCCCAGCTCATGGATATGCCCCCCAGCTCATGGATATGCCCCCAGCTCATGGAAATGCCCCAGCTCATGGATATGCCCCCCAGCTGATGGATTTGCCCCCCAGCTCATGGAAATGTCCCCCAGCTCATGGATATGCCCCCCAGCTCATGGATATGCCCCCCAGCTGATGGATTTGCCCCCCAGCTCATGGAAATGTCCCCCAGCTCATGGATACTGCCCCCAGCTCAGCTCATGGATAGTGCCCCCAGCTCACCTCTCTGCGGCGTCTGCGCCCGGCGGCCGCGTGCTTCCTGTTAGAACGGCCGCAGACAGGAAGTGGAGCCGCTCGCCTGGGATGAAACAGCCAGGCGAGCGGCTCCACTTCCTGTCTGCGGCCGTTCTAACAGGAAGCACGCGGCCGCCGGCTAAGTACGGCGGCCGCCTGCTCCAGCCTTTCGGGCTCGGGCCACAGCGGGAACGCTGCGTTCCCGCAGCGTTCCCGCTGTGGGAGAAGTGCGGGAACGCCATTCCCGCGCGTTCCCGCTCGACTCGAGCCCTGTATCTATCTATCTATCTATCTATCTATCTATCTATCTATCTATCTATCTATCTATCTATCTATCTATCTATCTATCTATCTATTTATCTATCTATCTATCTATCTATCTATCTATCTATCTATCCCATCTATCTATCTATCCTATCTATCTATCTATCCCATATCTATCTATCTATCTATCTATCTATCTATCCCATATCTATCTATCTATCTATCTATCTATCTATCTATCTATCCTCAATCTATCTATCTATCTATCTATCTATCTATCTATCTATCTATCTATCTATCTATCTATCTATCTATCTATCTATCATCTATCTATCTATCTATCCCATATCTCTATCTATCTATCTATCTATCTATATCTATCTATCTATCTATCTATCTATCCATATTATCTATCTATCTATCTATCTATCTATCTATCTATCCTTCTATCTATCCCATATCTATCTATCTATCTATCTATCTATCTTCACTATCTATCTATCATATCTATCTATCTATCTATCTATCTATCTATCTATCCCATATCTATCTATCTATCTATCTATCCCATATCTATCTATCTATCTATCTATCCATATCTATCTATCTATCTATCTATCTATCTATCTATCTATCTATCTATCCCATATCTATCTATCTATCTATCTATCTATCTATCTATCTATCTATCTATCCATATCTATCTATCCATATCTATCTCTATCTATCTATCTATCTATCTATCTATCTATCTATCTATCTATCATCTATCCCATATCTATCTATCTATCTATCTATCTATCCCATATATATCTATCTATCTATCTATCCATATCTATCTATCTACATACATATCTGTCCCTCTTTCTTTCAATATTTTCTATCTATCTCAATATCTTTCTTTCTATCTATCTATCTATCTATCTATCTATCTATCTATCTATCTATCTATCTATCTTTCTATCCATCCATGTATCTATTTATCCGTTTGCTTATTTATCTATCATTCTATCTACATTTCAGTGTATTTTTTCCATCTATCCATGTATTCTGCTACTCTTCACAGTCCTCTTTATTTTAAGGGTAAAAGCATCATACTGTCCTCTGGATTCCCTCACTATGAGCTGCATATAACACTTTCTATATATTTGTGTTATAGTGTTTTCTATTTACGTTTCATGAGAATGGGAGCAGATCACATCCCTCACATCACATTCTCTTTACAGAGTGACCAATTATTCCAGGTTTTTTATTTTTTGTTCCCTTTTGCTTAGTCCGTCTGATATCGTGGTAAGGTCCATCACTAGTAATGAGGCTCAGTGCAATGTAGATGCCGTCTCAGTGGCAGGGTTTAGCATTTCACACTGCCTGGTCCTTGTCACTCTCTGGAATTAGATTGATGATGGCAGAATGTAGAGGGCACTAACTGGACCTCTGCGGAAAACGGATGAAATGTAAAGACAGCCGCGGCCATCAGATTGCTCAGAGCCCTTCACCTGCTCATAGTCGTAACGTGGCAATAATCCAGCGCTAACTATGAATACAGGACAGAAAGCCGACGCAAAGGACCTAATCATTTGTGACCTCTGTGACTTAGTGCTATGGAGGCGGCAGGTACTTCAGTTCTGTTTTATTGACAAAAAGATGAAGCGTCATTTGCTTTACATGCTTTTTCCCTTCTGTAACCATTTTTTTTATTATTTATTTTTGTAACCAAAATTGCTTCTTCAGCAGACACGTCGGGTCCTGGGATCGTTACGTGGACAAACCGTGCGATGATACAATGTATCGCTCCGATAAAATAGCTATATCAGTCATTTCTAAAATGCCTCTGATTTTACTTCTTTTTAACAGCTTTCTAAAGAACGCGAACGACTTCAAGCAATGATGACCCACTTGCACATGCGACCCTCGGAGCACAAGCCATCTCCAAAACCTGTAAGTGCATATTGCTTTATAAACAGTAAATAGGCCTATAAATGGAACCGCCTCAGAAAATGATCAATTTTGCCACAGTTTGAAAACAATGAGTGTGATGAACAATATTGCTGTAAAATGGAAGGAAAATGCGATGGCTTGTCAAATTGTATGTTTCTCCAGGAGTAATGCTATCTTTAACAAAATCTATCAAATCTACACCGTGGGCGACGCCAAACAAACTACACCTGCCGGATAAGAGCACAGATATCATTGCTTTCAGACTAGTGACAGGCAGACTGTCTCCAGAGTGACAGCTCCAAAGATGATACGAGTACACCTAGTCCCCTTCAGTGATATGTGAGGCATAATATATAAAAACAACAACATAAGAAGTGCCTGGATACATTAAAAGTAAAGCAATTCGCATGCGTTTTTAATTTATCGGTTGCAAAGCTTTATATTATATAAACGTTATATTTAGTTAATTCTAAAGTATTTTACCAGGAAGGATACGTTGAGATTTCTCTCATTTTCAAGTATGTCCTGGTTTCAAGAACATTGAATTGTTACAGTCGGTATAGAAATACAAAGTAATAAAATGCAAGATCATTAAAAAACACAAATATACAGATTTAAACAAAAAATAAATGTAGGAATTAAAGTCATTGTGTCACATGTTTACAGGCGCATTCTGTATATAGTCACTATGTTACATATTTACAGGTGCATTCTGTATATAGTCACTGTGTTACATGTTTACAGGTGCATTCTGTGTATAGTCACTGTGTTACATGTTTACAGGTGCATTCTGTGTATAGTCACTGTGTTACATGTTTACAGGTGCATTCTGTATATAGTCACTATGTTACATGTTTACAGGTGCATTCTGTATATAGTCACTGTGTTACATGTTTACAGGTGTATTCTGTATATAGTCACTATGTTACATGTTTACAGGTGCATTCTGTATATAGTCACTATGTTACATGTTTACAGGTGCATTCTGTATATAGTCACTATGTTACATGTTTACAGGTGCATTCTGTATATAGTCACTATGTTACATGTTTACAGGGGCATTGTGTATATAGTCACTATGTTACATGTTTACAGGTGCATTCTGTATATAGTCACTATGTTACATGTTTACAGGTGCATTCTGTATATAGTCACTATGTTACATGTTTACAGGTGCATTCCGTATATAGTCACTGTGTTACATGTTTACAGGGGCATTCTGTATATAGTCACTATGTTACATGTTTACAAGTGCATTCTGTATATAGTCACTATGTTACATGTTTACAGGTGCATACTGTATATAGTCACTATGATACATGTTTACAGGTGCATTCTGTATATATTCACTATGTTACTTGTTTACAGGTGCATTCCGTATTGAGGTATGTTAATAGGGAGCTGTTAAGTGACTTTAAACTGGGGGAAACTTGATGGCGTCTGGGAGGTTATTCCATAGTTGTGGAGCTCAGTAGGAAAATGAGCATCGAGCCACTTTCTTTTTGTATTGTGGTATTGCAAGTAAGGTGCAGGTCCTGGATCGGAGGTTATAGGATGAGGGAACTGCTAGGGGAAGCAGTCTATTCAGCTAGGGTGGCAGCTTCCCAGAAAGCTCTTAAACCACAGGTTGGAAAGGTGAAGGGTGGGTCTAGATTCCAGCGACGGCCAGTTTAGCTCTTTTAACATGTCACAGTGGTGGGTCATGTAGTTACATTGTAGCACAAAGCAGCAGAATGAGTTATACAATGTAGTAAGTTTATGAAGGTGCGTTTGCGGGGCAGCTGCATACAATACATCACCATATTCAATAGTCGGCATAAGCATTTGTTGTTTACAAATAATGGTTAATTTTGACGAAATAAACAATGTATCGCAAGTGTTGGTTTTAGTTCAATAAATAAAACTGATGATAAATTTCAAGCACTAAACTTTGTTTTTTCTTCAATGCTTCCACAGTAAACCATAAACTGAAACTATACTTCACCTGCTGTCATTTGGCTCGATTCCAGTCAAGTTGGTAATTGGGAGGTGCTAATGCTAAAGTCGCTGCACGCCGTAGACTATTAGCACCTTTCTATTACCGTCTCCATCACGAGCCAGGTGCTATTTTAGCAGGTCAGTCCCTAATATTTCAGCCAGGGCCTCCAGCACTCTGGGACTTCGTAAAATTAATGCAGATTCATTTAACCCCTTCATTAACTAAGTGATTTTCCATAAGCCACTGTCCAGGACCCAGTAGTTTTATGGAAAATCTCTTTCCATTACCCACACAGTAAATCTATACAGAAGGTGTCCCCCTGTCTGTGTTCACTGTAGGTAAGCACCATCTGAAACAGAAAGGGCTCCCTCTGTTGGCAAAGCATTGCGACTACATTTACATTACATCTTGGTCTTAGTGTTTCCGTGCAGGAAAAATGGACCTCAAAGCTTCTCAAATATTTTCAGCACATCGGCTGGCATGTCTGATGTGTTGAAACGTCTGCAGCGAGTTCTGGAGCCCATTTGTAAAGGAATTTTGCTTGCAATAAGCCAAATTCCTGAGCATTGCTCCCGACATATCTCACATCCAGTATACTCAATGTTGGGGCACCTGCCAGAGATTTTGAAGTTGAGTTTACTTGGTAGTAAACGGACAAATATGCAATGTTCCAGCCCACCAAAGGGCTTTTATCAAGTTTAATTATTGAGAGACACTAACGGGTACAAGCAGTGGCATCAGGCGCCTCTACCGTAACCTCTCCTGGAGTCCTTATGACTCTCAGTGACTTGCTCGAGCCCTGTGCATAATCACACATGCTCGATCTGATGGGATCGCACTGTTCTGGCTGAAGGACACTGCAGAACTGTTTGTTCTTCTTGTCCTTAAAATTGCAGTGGGAGGAGGCAGCGGCCTGCACCCTCCTTTTCACAGAGGAGCTAGAGTAAGCACTGGGATTATTTGCTTACTTGTTTGCTGTACGTGCCCACATTGTGTTTTTACAGGAAGCATTACACAAAGAGCTCGCACAGCAAATCAAAATGAATTATCGCATGACTATAAGGGAACCGGTGTACAATTATAATATGGTAAAAAGCTACAGGTCTGCACATTCAGTCTCGTTTTTGCTTTTCTAAACCCTACGGCACAGTACGGCTCACATCAATCTAAGACTATAAGAAGGATTGTCTGTAATTACTTCTTATTAATTTATTCATGAAGTGCCAGCATATTTGTAGAGCTGTAAAGTCAACAGGCAAAGCGGCCACAAATTGGAAAACACTTTAGAATAAACAGGAACATGTCCGAACACAGGGCCTCCTCAATGTGGAGAATTTGGGTGGAAAAAGCGGGTGCCATATTGTTTCCTTACGACACCGCAACTTTATTACCAGTGATACACTCCTAGGATCGTAGACTTTTCATGATAACCTGCATAGCAATGTAATACATCAACTATGTTTTGGCCGTAGTTTTATTCACTTGTGAGTTTGTGAATAATTGTAAGGAAATTGCAAATTCTAGGCCCAAATGGTTGAACTGAACGAGGAAAAGGCTCTAGAAATATATATATTTTTTATTTTTATGTTAATAAAATAGAATTGTATTGAAAAGGTATTGTATTTGGGTGAGTTGAAAGCAGATTTGTAAAATATCAAAACTGGAAAATGACCCATTTTGGCTGCTTTTTCAGTAGGAATCTGAATGCCAACTTGAAATTTGTCACGAGACGTTTACGTGCTAAGGGCGCCTAACGGGGATTTAACGGAACACTCTGCTCATTCTGACCACTTTAGCTTTTTAACGTGGTCAGACTGTGAGGAGTGCCGACCCACTCCCTTCAGCCCTGATTTGGCGGAATTTCTGGGTGAAGTGGAGGAGTTTCCTCAACCTCACTCAGTGGTACCAGGCAGCCGGGCTTTTTAATTTCCCGGCTGCTGGTCACCAGATCACTCACAAGTGTTGTCAGTACACAGATAGTGTGCCGACGTCACCCTCTCTAAGACCAGCCACTGTAGCGTGTGGTGCCAAAGAGGCAGCGATGGACCAGATCTGCGCATGCGCGTGCTGCTGTTATCCATTGTTCTGAGAAAGCACCAGAGAACTTGTGTGCATAAAGTGTGCAAGTCCGTAGCACTCTCGCGATTTGCAGTTCCTACTCTATGCAAGTTGCGTAGAAACGGAAACTGCGTAGTAAAGCTTGAGGGACTTCCAGTTTCGGGAGTCCCTGACCCGAAGAGGAGGAAGAGCAGCGCGCAGCTTGGGACAAAAGGTGAGCAAAATCACCAAAAATAAAATAAAAATATTTAAAAAAAAATTAAGCAGAGGCTGTCGGCAGCATCTTCCCATTTATTTAAGGGCAGAAAAGGGAATTCAATTTTTAATAGCGTATCCCTTTAATCGATTGTCTTTAATCTATTCGTGCATCTTAACATGTTTCAATTCAAATGTTGGTTTGTTTATTTGTTTGATTGTTTTTATTTACTTTTCTGGTTCAGTTTTTCCCTTTCTGAGACCCCCAAATAATTAACTTGACTTTTATTGTAGCACACTGCAGAGGCTTCCTAGCGAAGACATTTGTATTTTAACCCTTTCAGACCTAGTGGTTCCAATCTGAAACCACGTTTACAGATAGAAACCACTGTCGCTTTTTCCGCATTACATTGGTGTGTTTAATGTCTTTAGATATAGTTTTATATAAACGTCTCGTTTTTATCTTCCAATATATATATCTCATGGGCCTGAAAGGGTTAAGACGGTGCGTGCTCAATAGGCATTTGCAGAAGTACAGCTATCAGAAAATCAAGACCGCATTGATAAACCTTGTTGTTTGGTTTGAATTACATTGTTGTTTTTTTTTTTGCTACTTTTCCTCCTTGTAGCACAATGCAGATAATCACGAGATGGAATAGCTGTCTCTTAAATCCATCAGGAAGCTGCAGCTTGCTTCTTTTTTTTTTTTTCCAATTAATTATTCAATCAGTGATTTTTAAAAAAAATAAAATAAAAAAAAAAAAAGCAAGCTCCAGCAGTATGGTTACATCTACACTAATAAAGAATTTTCAGCCTATAATCCAAAACAGAACCTGAATGAATAATGTAATTGAAGTATTACATTACATAAACCACACATGAAAGAATTGCTAATTGTGTTTGATGGTGAGCAATTAATACAGAATCTTAGATGAACGATTTTAAAAAAAATGAAACCGCGGTTTAAAGTTCCCAACGGAACCTCATTTCTGAAGCTTCTCCGTGTGGATTACAGGACGCACGAAGGAAAACCAAAAACAACGGATAACGTCGAAAACAACAAAAAAAGGAAAATCTAAAATGTAAATCCGAAACCTATAATCGGCACGAAACGAGAAGAAAAAAAAAAAAAAGCTTGAGAATTGATATGATAGTAGAGATTTATGATCTCATACGCGGTGTCTCAGTTGAGACGGCCCACACATTTGATAAATATTAATAGGATGAATTTATTACCGGGGAGAAATGAGCTCTGTTGGTTCATCACTGCACTCTTAACAGCTATCAGTACAGGAACACAAGGTGCGACTGCACTATTATATGACCCCATTTACTCTCTGAATGGTACTTCATTAAACGGTACCTTTTGGCCATGCTATGGATGGATGAAAATCAAAGTTATCAAGGCTGCGAGTCCTGAATAATGAGTTTCACCCAACCTTGAATATATTCAGATGAGCTAAGGTGGTTAAGTGTTCGTCGTAGCTTTTACATGCCTCTTCCTTAGTTAATAATACATTCCTTTTTATCAGTTGGTGATTGCATGCCTACAAACATGTTACGCCTGTTATTGCAAGCTGGTAAAATAACGCAGCGGAACTTCGTAAACACGCTCATTTGCATAGATATAGGAATTTGAACTCCCTCGGATTTATTTTTACTTTTTTTTTTTTACCCTTTCAGTTTTTTATATTTTTTTATATTTCTACACCAATCTAATTTTATTAGAATTTTTTTAATTTTTATAGACATAAAATGATATGATATCCCTAAAGAACTAATAAATGTAAAAAACTTTTATTTTTTATATTTCTACATCAACCTAATTTTATTAGAATTTTTTTAATTTTTACATTTTTTATAGATTTTAAAATGATGATATCCGTAAAGAACTAACAAAGTAAAAAAAACATATTTTTTATATTTCTACATCAAATTCTATTAGAATTTTCATTTTTTCATTTTAGATTTTTTTATTGATATAAAATGATGATATCCATAAAGAACTAACAGAGTAAAAGACTTATACTTTTTATATTTCTGCATCAATCTAATTTTATTAGAATTTTTTTATTATTTTTTTCATTTTAGATTTTTTTTATTGATATAAAATGATATGCTATCCATAAAGAGCTAATAGAGTAAAAAATTATATATATTTTTATATTGCTACATCAATCTAATTTTACTAGATTTTTTTCATTTTTACATTTTTTATTGATATAAAATGATATTGTATCCATAAAGAACTAATAGAGTAAAAACAAAATATTATGCTTTTTTTATTTCTCAAACAGCTCAAGTTTCTGGCTCATAATACAGAAAACACTAATAAATTAGTGGCGAGCCGTGCCATGAAATAATAAGTATCACTGGGCTGCTCTCTTAAACTATAGGGAAATCCTGAGCAGAGAAGATGATTCAGTGAGTATTTTGCTCACTCAGCATCCCTTTTACCTTTTCGGGCAGGATTGTGTTTGTTACTGTACGTTCACCTGCTTCCTCTCGAGACAGGGGAGATCGAAACAAGCATCACTCTGCCAAGGTGATCTTCCAATTATTAAAATGCAGTTGCATGAAAAAATAAAAAAGTGCTTAGCTACGATACTCGTATTTTTTATGTTTTATTAACCAGTGTTTATTATTGGAAAAGGACATTTTTATTTTCCTTTTGCTTATTCACGATCCTCTAAAACAATCCGAGCTCGATTCAATACTTTTGGACGATTTAAAAAATATATCTCGCGCATTTCGACCTATATCTTTTATGAAATATTGGCTGATTCCAATTCAATAAAAATTGGACAGAGACGAAAATCGGAAAAACGGTGTTCCGTAAAAAGCTGGCTTGTAAAATGCCCAAAAAAACACGTTTTCGTCCAGCCTCATAGTTACACAAGCTGAAGAAAGATATGAGTCCTTTGAGTTCAACATTTCACGCAATTACCTACGTCTGTTGGCCCAAAAGAAGGCAAAAACCCAGTCTGAAGCGTTCTCCGGATATGCAACAACTCAGGGAAACATTCCTTCTTGACCCGAGATGGCGTCAGATTTCTCCTTGGATCAAACAGCTTTTACCCACATATTAAAACTTATAACCCTTAGTATTATGTTGTTGCAGGAAGTCATACAGTCGTCGTTTAAAAATCTGTGCAGGCTTTGGCCCAACCACCTCATCAGGCCGAGAATTCCATTTTGGTTTTCAAATAAAATATCATGCCTATTTGAAAATCCAATGTTTCAATGAGGATTTCAGTCTGATTTTCTCTGGTTTCATTGCCTGAAAATCCATTTATCAGCCTATTTCAGCAAAAAAATATTGAAAATCAGCTTTCTGATAATCTCACATTGAACCGCCAAAGCCGCGAGTATAGGAGCAAGTGGCGATAATGGAGCCAAATTTTTATTGAGAATTGAAATTCTGAACAGAAAAATGGCTGAATTGCGACTGAAAAACACAGGGCCCTATTACAATGTTCGCGCATACGTTGGCGCGTGCAAAAACGCATTAACGCGAGGTGCAAAACCCTTTGCGCTGAACATTGTATTGCAATCTCAGCACAACAAACGCGCTTATACGTCTACCGTGGGTGAACCTGCGCCAACGCTGTGCGAGCGTACTTTACTGCACGCGTCCAATACGTAACATTGTGAGCGCAAATGCGTATATGCGCTGGTACGCGCATGGTATTACAATCTATGCGCAGTTTGTAACGCACAGCCTTTGCGCGCATAATTTTAGCAACTCCTGAAAGCTGGTGTTAATGGCAAATTCTATCAACCTGGCCGAACCCAAATACACCAGCCCAAAAAAAAATACGCAGCAAAGTATAGTTACACATTCTACACATACCCAAACCATTAAATTTGAGAAGTTGTGTGTGTTTTCTTTTTTGATACAGCATATATGCGCAGATTGACTTTGACAGGCGCAAACACTTAACGTGAGACAATTGTGGTTCTTAATTCTGATTGGCTGAATCGCGTGAAAAAAAAAACAGTCCGCACACTGATTTCTGCCCGCAACGTTACTGTATGTCTTTTTGCGCGTCCGTTTTATGCGTGTTATTTTTTGACGGATGAAAAAATGCGCGAGGATTGTAATACCAGCGTTGATTTACACGCGTTAAAGTTTGACGCTTCGCGCACAAATTCACGCGCTACACGAGCGTTTTTGCACGTAGATTGTAATAGGGCCCACAAAATATTGGCAACCAGGCCGAATTCATAGTAAGGTATCATAGTCAAAAAACGCGATCGGCTTTCCACATGATACATTGTAATTATCATACAAGAGAACCGCCTGTTAGTTAAGAGGGTAATTAACGTTGCCATTTTGATTTCGGAATTTAATGCAAAACATTTCCTTTTTGCTCTTATGTAGTATATGTTGAAGTGTCCTAAAGACACACAGGGAGTGTTTTATGATGCTCCGACACACACGGTAGCTTCCATACACGTTCATGTAGATCCCACATCACTCCTCTCTGTAGGTTGCTCAATCGCAAAGCACACTGTCGGCCTGGACTTTTGCGCGCTATATATTATTTAGCTGGGATATGTCAAGCAATAGCACGACTTCTCTATGTTTGCACTTTTGTTCTAATTGGATGCGAAACGAGTCTGGTAAAATATAATATCACCTGCCCTCCTAAGCTCGCGAAGGATGTCGCAGGCAGCATGAACAAGCACGTACGATTGGTTTCTTCTTTTTTTTTTCCCGGTGAACGTATGAAGTGCAGCATTTAGTAATATCATCTCACCCTTTTTATGTACGTAACAAAGAATTCCCATTCCAACCAGCCGGCTTTTGAGTGGGAGCTGAATAACAGTTTGCGGTTTATTGGGAACAGATGCACTTGAGGATGCCTTCGGGGGTGCCAGTCGTTATTATTAGACTCCTAATGTGCTTCTCCTGGCTGCTTCCCAAGAAAGAGGAACAATTAGCTGGCATATGTTAATTTTTGTTTCCCTAACAAATCTCTCCACTGACTAAACGTGTAAAACAAATCCGCAAAGAAAGATCAATCAATGCCATGCACGCCATTTCTTCCGATTACAAAAAAAAATGTTTATCTCAAGAACGTGGTTTTTTTTGGCATTGAAGAGGGTTCGGTGGTCGGGAAAGATCGGAGGATTCTCTATTTTTTTGGGGGTCTAAAGACTTGTATTGTCGACATCATGAACAATAGCACGTGCCTGGGTTGACAATTTTAACACTTCTTGTCCCGGAGGAGCATATGGTGCACGGAGAGGGTTAAGTAGGGATATGAATCACATTAACCACACATTTCCTCCGTTGAGTACCATTTAAATTGCGCCTGTAATCATGGCAAGTGTTACAATGCTTCTAAATTTTGCTAATTGGATACTATTTATGACCGAAGAGGTGTGGTAGAGGTGATGAGGATTTTTTTTATATGTATAATGAGGAATGGTGGCTCGATGGGAGGGTGGAGGGGTTGAGGAACACACGTTTTAGAACAGCTTGCATATATTCTCACCTATTTTCTGTTCCTTATCCTGACACCCACTTTCGAGGGTACATCAGCGATAAGTGACACTGTAATCATAAATTGAAAATGATCCTTCCAGAGGAATTGGCAAACTTGACATTTCATTATATTTGTTAACACATGCCACAAATGATTGTTAGCGAAGGAAATACCATTTCCCTCTTCCCCCCCATCTCCAATCATATTTAATTTGAAATTTTTTAGCCTCCTCTGGCTAATTTGCAATTAAGACAATTTTGTTTGAATATGTAGTAATGTCATTACCATTCCACCAAATTAGCAAGGAGACAAAAGGTCAGTGTAAAATTTTCCAGCTGGTTGGAGCTTCTCATCTGAGATTTAAGGCTATGAACAAACACTATGGCGGCGTCGACAAAAAAAAATCAACTTATTTAATGTCCCTATTTTTTTCTTTTGATTTTATTAATTTCCTGGATATTGAGTTTAAATTACAGATGGTTTCTGAACAAGTTAGCAACAATCACTTCACCATTCAGCCTGTGCTCTTTATTGCTAGGAAACAGTCTTTAAAGTCCAACACACTATTGCCCTTTGGTCCCGAGTAACATAACAGCCGATTATCAAGCGATAACCTCTACCAGCCACCTGTAATTAGGGTTCACATGAAACAATCTAATCTTGTAATTAGTCGAGATAGATTGATAGCCTCTCGCAACCCGTAAAAGCCAACGCAATGACAAAACAGAAGTGCTTTTGCTAATCGAGTCATATTTTTCCGTTCTTTTTACCATTTCACGTGACCCTTCTTTTGTGTCTTCTGCAGCTTAACCTGGTGTCTAGTGTAACCATGTCTAAAAATATGTTGGACACATCCCCTCAAAGCTTACCTCAAACCCCAACAACGCCAACTGCCCCTGTCACACCGATTACCCAGGGACCATCTGTTATCACAGCAGCCAGCGTACCCAATGTTGGAGCCATCCGAAGACGTCACTCTGACAAGTACAACCTTCCCATGTCCTCAGGTAGGCAGACCATGGATACTTGGGTATTTCGTAATGTGATGTTGGAGGATTTCCCATGTATCGCGCTCATTATGGTATCCAACACTCGTTCGGCATACAAAACATATTTTCTATTTAGGAAAAACAAAGCTAGTGAGAGTATTGAGAAAGGGGCGACATCACAAGTGACCTGCTCTATGGTGATTCCATGATCAGGTCTCACAAGGCTCGATGGAGCCATTGCAGAGAAGACGATGCCATATGCAAATCAGACTGCTGTCACCCAGAAAGGGTGTCCAAAAGAAGAAAGCCAAAGAAGTCTTTTCTTCACAAGAGGTGCAGCAACCCCCCACAATGGTTTTGGCCTTGGTAGGCCTCATCTGGAGGGCTGACACCCTTCTAAGCACCTCAAGCAAATACTCCATGTATTATCTAGTTATTCCAAATGATTCGTTCCACACAAATTTCTTTTCCAAGATCTGAAGTAGAATGCATTGTGGTATTGGACCAGAGTCCGATTGTTGTTGTATACGTGAGCTATGGATCATTTTAATCAATAAATGGATTGAGCCAGTAATAACGTTTTAATATTTCTTCAGTACATTCAACATTTCAGTTTGACATTCTTCCCCCGTCCACCTACTTAAAATTACGATTGCTCGAATCGGTTCTTTGTAATCAATGGTGCTGAAGGTTATCTATGAAGCCCGAACCGACTAACGCAGCGCTTGCTTTTTTTAACATTTATTTCTTTTCCCTTTCATCACAGAAATTGCCCCAAACTACGAGTTTTACAAAAACGCAGATGTCCGACCGCCGTTCACTTATGCAACCCTCATAAGGCAGGTAGGTGTCTGGAGATGAACTTTGATCAGACGGAAATTCATTAATGGCGTACGGAGTTGGCATTGTGATGAAAATGACATCTGCGGTCTAGTTAGTAAGTCTTTTTTAATGTCACTACGCATCTTGTCTCATTCCAGGCTATCATGGAATCGTCTGACAGGCAGTTAACACTTAATGAAATTTACAGCTGGTTTACACGGACGTTTGCTTACTTCAGGCGAAATGCCGCAACGTGGAAGGTAACTTTGTATCCCTGGCAGCCCTTGCCGCATACCCTGCATGCTGATAGCACCGCGAGGACCATTTATTTCCGTGACATAGGCAGATTAGTATCTGCATCCCCTCTTTTTAACCTGCCTCTTGAATGGAATGAATTCTCTCTCTCAAAATGACAAGTGAAAGAATAATTTTGCCTCTGATATCGTTTTCTAATTTGGTGCAATTAATAGCAGAGGCTTGGCAGAGAAATGAGGGCCTGACACACTAATTACAGTGTGAGCACTCAATCATCAACACCTTTGTTAGTCGCACTATATTACTTTTTTTTTTCTCCTCCTTTGCATATTATTGGCTAATTAGTTTGAAAAATGTCTGTTTGCCTCGCGCAGCCAATGGGAGAGCGCGAGAGCTCGGCTTTTTTTTTTTGCTTTTTTTTTTTTTTTAGTCTCGATCCGTGCCCCTTTGTAACACATCATACACCTCGTCGTACCCACCAGAATCTGCCATCGTAGAGCGAGAGAGAGAGATCCGGGGCGACTCAACTGGAACTAAAAGAAAGTAAAGTTAATATCATCCTGTCAGAACGTAAAAGCGGTTTATTTACGTAGACAAAAGGGTTCATCCATATTCCTGTCCAAACAACTTCATTGTCTGGTTCCTACAGGGTGCTAAAAAATGTTGAGTTGCGAGCATCTATTTCTGGTCGAGAGCAATGTCTGGAAAGATAAGGGCACTCGGCACAGTCTAAGTGAACTGTTTTATTTTCATTTCAAAAAGCCGTCAGAAACATCAATTAGCCACAAGCCATTTCATACAAAAGAGGAGAATGTTTGTAGCTGAGCAGAACAGAGGCAGTAAAGCACTCATCAGCATACTAAGAATTTTCCACTGTGAGATATGCTAAAGTGAATTAATTTGGATTTAAAATGCAAATGAATCTTGGCAGGCGATTACAGATATATGGGTGTGAAAGGTTTAGAAGGCTTTTTCATTTACAAAATGTTTAGAAGTTCATTAGTCGTTACGTGCTCCGGCGGAACGCGGGACGGAATTGTTTTATTTACTCCACCGCTGCGAGCTGCGTCGTTTTGTTTATAGGGGAAAAAAAAAGCCGAAAACGTCCCTTTTTAAAAAATAAAAATATATAAAAGAAATAAATAAATAAGAATTAAAGGCGTTTTTTTTAATCGATAATATTTATGTTATACGGAGATTTGCATATTCTTTTGTTACTCATTAGAGATTGAGCAGAATTTTCTGTCATTTGATTTACTGAAAGAAATTTAAAAAAGAAATGAAAGGTGATTTAATATCCTAGCTTGGTCTCATCTCCACAGCTCGGGGATCCAGCAAAACTCATTCTGAACAGCTTATTAGTTCTAACTATATCGCATGCATAATAAAACTGCTCATTTGCTCATTAATATTAAAATTATCATATTCCGAGCCATGGGCATTAAGATCAATCAAATCCTTGGATTTCAGGTCAGATGCTAGATCTGCTTATGCTTTTTTTTTTTTTTTTAAGGAATTCTCATCTTAAAGCAAGCCAGAAGCTTGTCTTTGTGCAAATAAAAAAAAAGAAATCTTTATAAAAATTACTTTGTTTTTTTTTTTTTCATTTTATTGTGATTCTTCGAGAAATAAGAATTAGGTCATTACAGAACTGAACTTCGTGGCGTGTGCTAAAAGATTCCAAAATAATAAAAAAAATATGGCGGATTAATTACCTGCTCTGTAAATGTTTTTTTTTTTACGCTTTTAACCCCTTCATTAGGATGCGTGTTGGGTCTTCTTTCATGTCTCCACCTTGCTACAAATAGGTTAATGTGAGGTTCACAGGGATAGGCAAACAACAGTCATCTTGTTCCCTTAATACATTTATAAACTGATAATTTTTTTCTTTACTTAGCAAAGTATATCATTTTTACACATATATTTATTTTTAGATATAAATATATATATATATATTATTATTGCAGAAGCCATTTGCACATCACAGCAATAATTTTTACACATATATTTATTTTTATTTATATATATATATATATTATTGCAGAAGCCATTTGCACATCACAGCAATAATTTTTACACATATATTTATTTTATTTATATA
Source organism: Leptobrachium leishanense (assembly GCA_009667805.1). Classification (NCBI taxonomy): domain Eukaryota; kingdom Metazoa; phylum Chordata; class Amphibia; order Anura; family Megophryidae; genus Leptobrachium; species Leptobrachium leishanense. The sequence goes on from CM019065.1 coordinate 372,222,348, forward strand.
TATATATATATTATTGCAGAAGCCATTTGCACATCACAGCAATAATTTTTACACATATATTTATTTTATTTATATATATATATATATATATATATTATTTTATTGCAGAAGCCATTTGCACATCACAGCAATAATTTTTACACATATATTTATTTTATTTATATATATATATATATATATTATTGCAGAAGCCATTTGCACATCACAGCAATACTTTTTACACATATATTTATTTTTATTTATATATTATATATATATATATTATTGCAGAAGCCAATTGCATATCACAGCAATTATTTTTACACATATATTTATTTTTTTATATATATATATATTATATATTACTGTAGTAGCCATTTTCACATCACAGCAATCATTTTTACACATATAGTCATTTATATATATATATATATTATTTTTGCAGAAGCCATTTGCACATCACAGCAATCATTTTTACACATATATTTATTTTTATATACATATATACATTAATATTATTGAAGAAGCCATTTGCACATCACAGCAATTTAAAGAACTGCATCATATATATATATATATATATGAGAAATACTCAGTGACTTACTAAAAAACAACAAATTTATTAATATTCCATTAAAAAATAACTATATATATTTGTTTTTGTTCTTTTTTTTTTAATAATTTCACATTGATACAAGACAGGTCTAGATGAATATAATATAATTAAAAAAAAAACACAGATTTTCACATAAATCAAACACACAACACGATGAGTCTTTGGTCTAAAAGAAAAATAATCAGAAAACATTAACTAGAAATGTCATTTAATAACACTGAATAAACAAACTCTGTCATTTCATTATTGTGGGATGAAAAGAATGCCTTTGAGCTTATTTGCATAAAGCTTTGTGCAAAATTAACACTTGTCACTGTAGCCCTTTTTGAGCATGTTAATACCGTGAGCAGGACTAGTTCCTTTGGACATATCATCTGTCCCCGAGTGCTTGATCAGGGACAGAGCTGAGCTGACCTAATTGTTCTGGCATTTTCAAAGATACTGTAATTTGTACAGATATTGCAATTTAGAGAGGCTCAGTGAAAGGAAGGTTTTGACATCGCCGTTATTAAAATAGCTTGAAAGGTTCACGTAACAGAGTTCAAGTAAGTTTTATTTTATTATATATTTTTTTTCTCCTCCCCGTTTAAATCGCGTTCGCTTTGTAGCTGAAATGTCTTATTCTTAAGTCGCCCGAAAGAAAAAAAAAAAATTAACAAAGTATCGCTGGCGTAGAATTCTACTGAACCGGCTCTCCCCGCGTCTTATATCTCATTTAGAACGCAGTACGTCACAACCTCAGCCTGCACAAATGTTTCGTTCGAGTGGAAAATGTTAAAGGGGCTGTGTGGACGGTAGACGAAGCGGAATATCAAAAAAGAAGGTCACAGAAGATTACAGGGTATGTTTTCATTACGGTCGTGTAATGTGATAAATATCTATTGCTATTTTCCAGCGGTGTTCCCTTCAATACATAGGAGGTCTCTTCTCCACGGGGGGGTCACGCGCGTGACGGCGTGAGGTTTGGCAATGTTAAGCGTGCGGTAAAAGGATGGGTAGCGAGGGTTAACCGTGGTAAATACTAAACGTTTTGATTTCTGGTCGTTTTCTGTATTGGGTAGGTTTTCTATGGTCGAAGAAAGTGAAATGGAAATTGTTTTTTTTTTTTCTTCATTTTTTATGGAAATCGGTTAAAAGAAAGTCATGATAAAGAGGAGAAAATGGGATTCTTCGATAATTAGCAATTGATTAGGGGAGATTGTGGATTTTCACGTATTTTTACAGTACACTAAGCATCGTAACAGCAAGCGTGAGGAGCAGCGGCAGAATCAATTGGTTCGCTGAAAAGTTATATTAGTGAATTGAATCTGAGAGCCTCAGACGAGACACCGGCTATCATCGCAGTGTGAAGGATTATTAGAAGTCGTATGTCGCGCTCCAGATCTTACGTACAAATACATTTTAGCCTTTTAACGGACGACAGAGATGAGGCATGTAGTGGTTTGAAGAGCATTGCCCAACCCTGGCATATACAGGGTTAAATCATGACCATTATACATTTTAGACAGTATGAAAATGAAGGGCAAGAAAAATCAAAGTATTGTCTCCATGATCCTGTAGAACAGACGTTCATTTAATGTATGTCTGGAAAGGAACCTACTCTTACCTGTGTGCTTTATACAGGAGCAAACACAGGTTGAGCGTTCCTCGTCCGAAATGCTCGGGCCCAGACGTCTTACGGATTTTGTATTAAATAAGATTTTGGGATATTTGCGTATAATAATGAGATATCTTAGGGATGGAACCCAAGTCTCAACACCAAATTCATTTATGTTTCATGCACACCTCATACACCCAGCCTGAAGGGCATGTTATACAGTATTTTTAATAATTTTCTCCCCTGTCACGTGAGGTCGGGTGTGGAATTTTCCACTTGTGGTGCTCCAAACTATTTTGGAATGTTTATATTTCGGAATTCTGAATAAGGGATGCCCACCTTGTACTTGGTCACGTTGGGCGTGTGCATTGTCTCTGTTTTAGAGGTCTATGTTTTGTAGGACACATGAAGTGACTGGAGTTTCTTTCTCTGGTGTTATTGTTCTGCATGGTAAAAAATACTTATCCCCTATCCAGACCATTATGTTTTACCCTTAAGTCACACTGGTAAATGAGAATAAATGTTCTCAGGTTCCTTTTAGAACATACTCATGAATTCAATAGATAATATGGCAAGTGACTCTTCGTTAGGGTCGCGGTGACATTCATCAAGGCAAAACAGGTGCTAAGAGGGAGAAAGGTTGCAATTGAGGAGCAATCGTCATGGAAACAAATAGAGTAACTTAGGCCTGCGTCAGACGAGCGCACTTTACAGACGAGCGCACTGTCAGCTGTCCATTGTAGCTTATCAAAGGAGTCAATAGAGAACAACACACGAAGCACGTGCGCCCGTTTTCACGCGCGCAATGCATGTTGCAAGGGACGCCAAAATGGCATCAACGTGAAAAAGGTAGACGGACGTAGAGAAAACTGCATACAGTTTTTTTTTCTTTTTCTCAACATCCGTCAAAATTAACTGATACAATGTAACCATAATCTCATCAGTTAAAAGGTACGTCCGTTACTGTGCGCAGTCAGTGCGCTCGTCTGACCCCAGCTTTAGTGTTTAGCACTTTGCCCCAGAATAGCTCCTATTAGTACCTGAATTTAAAAGGCTACAACGGGTTACAGGAGGGCATCTCTGATCGTTCGACCGCACGGCCTGGTCTCTGAGACGTTAGGACATGCGTGTTACAAACTGCTAGGTTTACTCTAGGCGTCTTGAGTGACTGAATCCACTTCAACATGCCACTAGATGGTTTACAGCACTAACCGTGGTGTAACCTCAACCAGAGCCATTAAAGTCTATGGAGTTGCTACAATTACACCAGCTCTGGTTAAGTTTACACAAGGTTGGAATAAAGCCCTGATGTTTGTTCTGCATTCACACACATTCTGTTATGTAGTCGAGCAATCTTGGTGATATTTTTCATAGTGATGTGTCAATGTGTTTGGGTGTGTGTGTGTGCTGATATAGAACTTTCTTGCAACATTGTATCTTGTCCTTCAAAGATACACTCTATACGTACACTAAATGCTCAAAGAAGTCTTGGATTCTGATTCCGTTTTATCCAGTTATCAATATCCATAAATTGTAGCTAAAGATACCGTCACACGTTGTGAATCTGCAATATTGACTTTTGCATCCTTTCTTTGCAGAAGTCCCACGTTAGTAAAAAATATCCCCACTAGCCTTGGCTACGGAGCAGCTCTTAATGCAAGTCTGCAGGTAAGACACCGGCACCTCATTCTTCTTATATTATATATTATTCCTGCTTTCGTTCTGCAAATTAGTATTGTCCTTACAGAGTTTAAGCATGAGTTCTATCGCTCGGCCATGAGAGAGGCGCAGCCTCTAAAGCTTATTGCTTTTGATGTGAAGTGGCAAGAAGGACACCCTGTGGCAAATTCTGGTACACTCATATTTTCTTAAAATAAATGACTGGAAGCAGCCTCGGATAGGTTTATATGTGATTTAACTCGCTCAGCCTTTTAGTGAAGGTCAGCTGGGCTGCATGGGAACCAGATATAAATTATTCCTATGTACCCAGGCACTTTTACAAACACAGCAGCGATAAAGGAGCAGCTCGTAGCAAACAACTGATAAATTCTGATCGCATTCTAATCCGACATCCCTTCTACGAGTCTCCTCGGCTCCTTAAGAGCATTTCTCCAACAATGCTGCAGCTTTCCAGATCCCTCTCCTACCTTAGATCCGTTTTTTTTTTCGTAACTCTCGTTCGGCATCTGCTTTTAAATTAGATTTAGAAATACATAATAGCTTTCCCAAAATACTTTTCCTTTCGAGGGCTCCAACCCAGGAACAAAACTATGTTTGCCAAGTCAGACACATGGGAACAACTATATAATCAGATGAAACAAATTATACCGAAACACCAATCAGTAGCAAAAAGGGATAAATATGTTGATAATTTGTCACGGCTCGACGGAATTCCTCAAAACATGGTTTTATGTGAACAAAAGACTTAAACATTGTGTTTTGCTTTCGTTTTTGTTTATTTTGTTCTTTATTTTTCTTTTTTTCGCGCAGGCTGCTTTGGCAGAAAGTAGTTTACCTCTGTTGAGCAACACAGGATTGATAAACAACGCAACTAGTGGTTTACTACAAGCAGTCCACGATGACCTCAACGGCTCACTGGAACACATGGACAGCAACGGAAACAGCAGTCCTGGCTGCTCCCCTCAACCACACATGTAAGTGCCTTTACTCGAGGGTCACGTTTTAACGGGCAGATATTTTTCTGGTGCAGATTATATCAGAATGATTATATGAAAAAATAAATAAAAGCCAAAAATAGCTGTATAAAGAGTTATTTATTAAAAGCGAGCATTTACAGAATTCGATTTTCAGGTACTTTTAAGAACGCGCGAAGGCGGCAAGAGCGTGACTCGAAATCACCTTCTCGTTAGTTCCTCAAAAAGTAGCAGATTTATTTATAAACAACGATTTCTCTTCTGAAAACAGACACTTAGTTAAAATTCAAACAAATAAAAAAATGTATTCACGTTGAACATTGCACATATTTATCTATGGTTTATTGTTAAATCTATTCATATTTGGGGACATGCATGAATAATATTCACTGATCATCAATGCAGCAGCGTTATCTCCGCTCTCCCGCCTATCAGAGGGAGGATATGACATCACACTCTCTTGAATTCCTTTCTACACTAGTCTACCCATACCTAGAGAATGCCATGACCATGACGTATCATTGATAAGTCTGTAGGGTACATATTCTGTGGATTCCCCTGTGTGAATGTTCCCAACGTGGAAAGGAATGTATTGACCAAATAGTAGATACAGGTCTGTCAAAGGCTAGAAGGAATTTATGCTAGCCAGGACTCCCGAATCGTATTGCTTCATTTGGCTGAGATTTACAGACCAGTTGGGCAAATGGGTGGTTGAGAAAGTTATCTAGCACTATCCTCAATTTATTTGCTTGATTCTGCAATGAGATTTTTTTTTTTTCCTGCGGTTTTATTTTACAAGAACTGTAAACGCAATAACGATGAAAGTTGGGTGGGTTGTTGGAGCAACTTTCAAATTTGTTGATGCCTCAACCAAAAGAACCACCCAATGGATGTCATCACTGATAGATACATACAGATTGTGAAACCAAGTACATAATTCAAATTAACAGGAGCTTTTTAATTAAAAAAATAATAATTAACAGCTCCTTCTCACGTAAATACTATAGGGGTTATTCAGCGTGAGCCAAATTGGCTCCGAAATAGCTCTGAACGGTGAATTTCCCCGTCCGGGGCAATTTCGTGGCCACTCGACGATTCAAAAGCTGGCAGTTTGCCAAATAATGGCGAATTGCCAGTGAAATATGGTGCTGTTCGATGGCAGTGAAATCCCCCACATACAAGTAATGGATAATTTATTCACAGAACAGCACCGAAATGTCAGTGACAATCCTGATTTTCAGTGGTTTAATTCGGCAGATTTAACCAGGGTGAATCCCATAGGTTTCAATGTAAAAATATTCCCATTTGTTGTTAAATATTTATTAAACCATTTATTTTAATTTGCAGCAAAAAGTCTCTTTATTTATTTTTTACAATTTTCTTAGACATTTTTAGGGATTTTTTGGCGAAATTAATTTTTCCCTTTTTTTAAAAAAATTAATAGTTTTTGTTTTTCTGTAACAGACCTTTTTATTATTATCTATAGGACCTCATATATAATTTCAGGCATTTTCGTTCCTTTTTTTTTTTTTAAAGCAGCGTTCCTTTTTTTCCGCTGTCCATTCGGAGGGTCATTGGCTGCGTTAGGTGGTCTGTTCGGTGGGTCGTTGGCTGCGTGCGGGTGCATTTGGCTGGTGTGCAGCGGCATCTGGCAGGTTCGTGGCGGCATCCGGCAGGTTTGTGGTGGGGTCCGGCCGGTTTGCGGAGGCATTCGGCGAGCCGATTCGCTGCACTTCAGGAACCCTTCGGTGAATGCTGAATTCACCGCAGGGTCAGCGAGTCGGACTCGCCGAAGTGCAGCGAATCAGAGAGCACCGAAATGGTGATATTTCGATGCTCTCTGAATAACCCTGTAAGTGTAGATTTTCAGAGTTGCCCCAAATTGTGCGAAACTGTCTCTGCAATTCTCTTTTTAACAAACAAACCCAAAGGGTTTTTCAATCTCCTTTAATATCTGAATTCTGAGGATAGAATCAAAATGTAACCATGCAAATACATTGTGTTTGATGCATTATTGTTAAGACCGGGTGCACACTAGCGTTTTCTTCTGCGCACTAGTGTGCGTTAAAAAGGACGCACTTTAGGACGAAAGAGATTGGTAGACGCCAGACGATGCGTTAATTTTTACGAACCTCGTAAAAACTGAATTTGAGTTGAATGAGAAAAAAAAAAGCTGGACTTTTGACATTTGACGTTCAGCACGCGGCCACCGTCGCGGCAATCCTAGCGCAAAAGCCTTGGGCCCCTATTACGTTCTTCGCACAATTTCGTTCGCGCAGCGCAAATTGTTTTGCGCGCATCGTCCAGCGTAATAGCGGGAAAATTAACGCGGTATTCCAATCCGAACGCGTTTTCTCATCCGTCAAAAAATAATGTTCGTAAAAAAGGCGCGCAAAACGAAGTGTAATACGTGCGCAGTAACGTAGCGCATGTAAATCAGTGTGCGGGCTGTTTTTTTCGTGGGATTCAGCCAATCAGAATTAAGAACCACAATTGTCTCCTGTTAAGTTTTTGCGCCTGTCAAAGTAAATCTGAGTATACATGCTGCAGCAATAAAAAAAATATGCACGAATTCACAATTTTTTCGTTTGGGTATGTGTAGAATGTGTAACTATACTGTGCAGTATTTTTTTTTTCGGGCTGGTGTTTTTCGTTTCGGCCAGAACGTTCCGATTTGCAGTTACCACCAGCTTTTCAAAGACGTTAAAATTATGTGCGCAAACGTCGTTCATAAAAAGATGCGCATCAATTGTAATACCATCCGAGTACCAGCGCGCAAACGCATTTCGCTCACAATGTTAAGTATAGGACGCGCGCAGTTCATCACGCTCGCGCAGGTCCATCCGCGTTACACGATAACACGCATCGTTTGCGCGAACGTTGTAATACGACATTCAGCACAATGGGTTTTGCCCCTCGCGCAAATGCGCATTTGCGCACGCAAAACACACTGCGCGTAGAATGTAATAGGGGCCTTGGTGTTTCCATGACGGACGTCTTCAGCGCGCATTATGCGTCGCGCGTGTACTATGTGTGTTTTTCTCTATCCGCGTAATTATATGCTACAACGCGCGTCATAATGCGCACTAGTGCACAGACGATAACGCTAGTGTGCACCCGGCCTATAACCACAAAATAAGAGATTTTAGCAGATGTCAGTCATTGTATTGGGTTGGGGGGGGGGTTTCAGTCAACATTATTTTCGTTTTTACCCAACCTGTTGTTAGAAATCTATAACTCAGTTTATCCCTCACTGAGATTATTCTCGTAGCCGTTCCACGAGAAATCCCTCATTCAGGGTCTCTGCATTTTGATCCTGCAAAAGACACATTAAATTTATTAATGTCCTGCTGCTATAACTGTTCCGAATGCAAAAGCAGAAAATCCTCCTTATTGAGCCAATATCCATAAAAGTAGCCAGGAATGTGCCTAGTCATTATCTGACTGATTATGATCTTCCAGGCAGCGGCTCTGAATTTGCACTAAATGAAGTGCATTGGCCTTTTATTAAAACCATAAATACAACTTTAACTATTACCCACGGTTTACACAGAGCACAGAAAAGTGTAACTTTTCCCCTGTCTTATAAATCAGCGTAATTACATATTCAACTTTAATTACTGGTGTGTCTGTATTGGCAAGGTTTATATGTTATATTTTATGCAGAGCTACGATTCCTATTAATATTTAGCAGCTAACTATATCATTAATTACTCTAAAATCTTTCCCCCACCATCTTTTTAATGGAGCTGAGAGAGTGGAAGTATTAAAAATTGATGCAATGTGGATTTCAGAAATGCGTATGGAGCGTTAGATACGCCTAGACTTAATGAGTGATGTCAAACGTGGTACTTTCCTGTTTACTAAATTGTGAGACATGTACCTTGGAGATATTGTTTTAAAGCAGCTGCATAGTAATAAGAAAATTTAACTTTTTTTTAAAATTAATTTATTTTATTTTTGCCCCCTGTTCTGAGCCTCGTAGCTGAACATAATTCTGTATATGTGCCTGAAACTTGAAGGGGTTAAAGTACACCAGCAATATGGAGATATATAAAGACTGGTTGTGTTTGCCTGGCACAATCTGTTTTTGTTTGTTTTTGTTACAGTATGTACAACACGTCATACAATACATGTGGAGCAGCCAGTTGCAAAATAATGTTGATAGAGGGAAAAAAAAATAATGGGAATTGTAGACCTTAGGGATTAAACAATGTTATTCAATGAGATTTTACTTTAGTTTTGGCTTGATTTGTTTAATGTGTAGCTCTTTCGGCACAAACTCAATCCACCCTTAGAAAGTGCCTCTATCACCAGAAATAGCCTGTACACAACAATATAGCAGTATAGCAACAGTCTATAGCAGTGATTGTGAACCTTGGCACCCTAGATGTTTCAGAAATACACATTCCATAATGCCTACCCAGCCTTAAGTCTGTCGTAGCATCATGGAACTTGTAGTTTCAAAACATCTAGGGTGCGAGGGTTCACCATCACCAGTCTGTAGAGTGTTCCGATAGTTTAATACATCACTTCCTGTTTCCTGCCCACTGGGATGCTAGGATAGCGCCTAAGGCTGATGTCAAGACAAGCGTTTTAACGAGCGGAAGGAATGTCCATGAGAGTGGATGTTCCTTCCACTCTGACGCCCGTCTGGCCACCTCGCTGAGCGCAGTTAGTGCGCTCAGCGCTGCAAGGATCGATCCTCCTCTGGAGGATCGCACTTTGCAGCCCCTCGAACTCACGTCGTAGTGTTTCAACGAGGAAGCTTTCTGAAAGGATGCAGCATGCCTGCTGTAGCATGCGCAATTCATGCGCGTGCTACAACATGTGGCCAGCCCCCTCGCAGCGTCACAACGCTGCGACAGATGCCGGGACGCACGTCGGTCCAGGCACACATAGTCTGACACCAGTCTAAATCACATTGTGTAATTGGACTATTACATCACATGTACCCATTAGGTTTATGGTTTTTGTGATTGGTAGCTGTCACTGACGGTTGAACGATTTTGATGTAATTCAAAGATGGCCGCCCTCACAACGAAAAATTTACAAATCGTCATGGGGGAGAATTACTCCTAAACGATCAGGTGTCTGGATAATTCTCATCCGCCCGTAGCATATTTGAAACATAGATAAACATATCCTTTCCCTCAAAAGAGTTAATGTCAGATTTAATGTTACTTTTTAAGACAATGAACGCAGAGTATCAACTCTCATTTCTATTACATCTTTAGAAGGAAAGAACTGGAGGTGCGCTTAGATTAATTAAATATTATAAAATTCATAATATGATCACAGAAAGAACACGGGTAAAAAGCTCTTGAGATCATTCCATTCGGAAATAAACAAAGTGAGCACTTTGACAAAAGTTAGGCTTTCCTGAGCCGAATGCTGCGAACCAAGCCGTGGCTTGCTGGAGGCATCCTTGCTCTGGCTTTTTAGTTTTAAGAGTTCTCCTGGGTACGTTAATGCTTTCTTTCTGTATGAATTACCAAGACAATAAAAATTTAAAGAGCAAACAGGAGTTGCATTGCGTGTATTAAAAACAAATGCAATTTTTATACAATCTCTTATGAAAACAGCTTGTGAAAAAACAACTTTGCAGATATGTTATGCATGGAAGAGCTGTTAACACGCTGCGGTGGGGTGTAGCGATCACACCGCAAAGAATCCCATATTTTCATGCTCTTGGAGACAAACTATTGCGATAACAAGTAGCATGAAAATACGCTTATGATGCATAGTAGCCTCATGTCCACCTGTTTGCAGATCTATAGTAGCAGAAGCTGTTTAACCGAAAACCTATCTTGGTTTCTTCTAGTATTGACTGCATTATTTCTGTGCCTCACTTAAATGCTGTGATCCTACAGCATGTGGTCCATCTCACTTTCTGGTAGGGTTCTGATATACCCTGGGCTCTACAATGATAGAGTTTGATAAAGGACTCACTATACTATACTAATAGAACCCCAGTAACAAGCTAATATGTAGAATTACTTTATCTAATATTGAATGGGATCGTATATAAGACTGGTTTGATGTACCTGCTGTGTCGGTTCCTTCTGTAACAGTCGTAGTTGTTGATTATCACTTAAAGTCGATCTTCATTCTTAATTGAGTACATTTCTTTTCCTGAAGATTTACAGGGTCCCCCTAATATTAAGTAAACACTGGAGGGAGTGGATAGGGTTAATTATGTCTCCCTACTGACTCCAAACTCCCTGGATCTGTCCATTGTTCTGCTTGATGGGCCTCGACAGGTGGGATTTTCAAAATCCCGTCTATTGAGTGAAGGCTGTGTGGATGGACACACTCCTCCACTTCACACAGCGATATTGGCCAAACAGGGCTAAAGGGAGGGGATGAATGAGGTGGGGGGCACTCCACACATCCTGACCACTTTAATTATCACAAAGCGGACAGGGTGCATAGAGTGTCCTTTTAAAGCTAACCTCCATTCCCATAACACAGTCTCTCTCATCACCGTTCTGGGTTGACAACACATACTGCAGGAAGCGGCAAGTGCCATCCTCATGATGATCGACTTGCACACCCACAGCCAATCGGATGCCTCTAAGTGCAAAAACCCTGAGAGGCATTGGACAATCAGTTTCATTTTACTTGAGAGAAACTGATCAAAACCTCAGTAGGGCTGTTCCATGTGAGTTGACTGAAAGCATTCACGATGGAGAGAAGACCTCCGTTTTGAAGGATCATAAAAGCCCCAGAGACAGCCAAGACGAGCCAGCGTGAGGTCCCTTTAAAGATAATGTTGCAAATAGAAATATGCAATCCCCAAATATCCAACATAATCAACCAACACTTGTGTTGTTGATATTTTTCTCCAATTATAATCCATACCAACTCAATGATGAAACATATTTCAAATTCCTTTTCATGATAGATCACACAGCTGAGAAAAGGTTCCTCTGTGACATCTGGTTTACCAAGCTGACAACCACATTACTGATTCCCTTGGTGCCAAAGTTGATGTTTTTTTGTAATTTGTATGTGTATGTTGACGCAGAAACATCATAATGTTTATTTTTGTGATTGCTTTGAATCTTAAACGCTTACAATGACACTTGTTTAACTCATACTTCTTCAGGATCTGCACCAGCATCGGCCCATTTTGTTCCTACTAGACATGCACTTCATCCCGCGGCATGCGAAATCATCAGCACTTATTTGATCTATCCTTTTTTAAAATATAAACAGAAAAATTAAACCGCATATATCACATGGTCATTATTTTTCAGGGGAAAAAAATCAAATTTTGTCCCTGAATCAACAGCCTATCCAAAGCCTTACCCAGACCACCAGAATCTAATCATTTCATCTATGTTAAAAACTATGCAAAACGATTATTTTTTTTACCTGTGTGTAACTGTTCTATTTAGAACATATATTTTAATGAAATTTTACATTATATATTGCAATATCAAATTTCATGCATTTTTCATGACCTTCAGGTGGAAAGATTGCTTGGGGAAAATAGTCATAATAAGACACTCGTAGCGATGTTTCTTTCGTAATGATAATTATTAAGCGTTAAGGTTCTCTTTAAAGCAGACGCTCATTAATGTGGGCATTCCTAGAGGAGGAACTCGAGGGTTTCTGAAATCCTGCATAATTAAAGCACAGGGCAACTAATAAAGCAACATCTCAACCCCATCTCCGTCCCTTAAAAAAATATGTGTGTTTAAACATTTATGGAGGTACCTGTGAAGAGTACAAAGTCTTTTGCCAATAGCAGTTTCATTATTTCAATTAAATCAGAAAACCCAAATATTAAGGTTTTGTATGCTATCAGTATGCAGGGAGTGAACATTGAGTGGTAGCAACATTACTAATCTCAGACAGAAGGAAATCTCATCCTGAGATCAATGTGGTAGGCTTAATGGCAGTGTCTGTGCACCACATTCTGAGGGTCCAAGCTCTTATGGTTCATGAGTGAACCATTAAATATAACAGTGACACCCATTATTTATAACTACTTCTGGTCTATTCCATTTGCAGGCAGGCGGAGAATAACGAGTCATTCCAAGATGACACATTATTCTCATTTGCCAAAGCCTGGTTTTAAGTGATTTTGCTTTTGTAAAAAACAGATGAAACAAAGATGAATACTATTTGGAGTTTATTGTGTACCTTGTAGAGTTAGAGGTCGATGGTGATGATACGGAAAATATAGTTGTTTGACCGTCCACCAGCTCAGCAAACTGCTCTATTCCTTTGAATTTGCCAGAAGGTATTAGAGATGTGGAAGCTCTTTTGGACAACACAACTCCGTTTGAGAAAAGCTTTGTCCTTGGCAGTTGAGGAACACATTGCAGACTTTGAGCCCCCTTGTGTGGAAGGTCTTGTAAGGTTGTGCACTTGAGAGTTTTGGAAAAAAAATTTGGGCTGCGTACCTCCCATTTATCCTTGAAAAACGCTGCCTTGTCAGTTGGGAAAGGTATTATGGACTCTGATCTTCCCATTTGTGGTATGCGTCGTATGGTTTTGTTTTCGAGAGTTGTGGAAGGTATTGAGGGAAAACGTCATAGAGCTTTGTTTGTTCTTATCAGCTGAGGTACTTATTGCAACAAAAATGGCAATGCATCTGTAATTTTGTTCATAGAAGGAGAATTAAAACACTGATGTCCTCAATGGTGCACATGAGTTCTCGAGTGGCCAGCTCAACTGGACGTTGTCAAGCAAACAACATAGAATCGAGGCACTTTCATCATGCAATGGCAACATATATTTGGATACTGGCAACATTTTGGCTGACTCTGACTCTTGGGCTTGAAAAAGACCACATTTAGCCAAAACCTTGACAATATCCAAATAAATTTTAAAAAAAAATTCTTGATGGGAGTAAAAGTAAAGTTTATGAGAACACTGAGAATCGACAACAGCACTTGTGTCCTGCCCTTCGTTGGGTTCTCGCTCAGGTCTCATAAGGCTTTAGCTCGATGGTGCCATTACACAGAGGAATATTCCTAATGCTTGATGGGAGTGCCTGGAGTCCATGCTGTTTTCTTGGGGTACCTATTTGTGGAAGGTGTTTTGGAATATAGAGAGGGCATACTGATAGTGTTCTGGCATGTGGTACTGTCGCTTACAGACATTGTTATGGCCTGTCTATGCTCGTGGCCTCGTGGGTTGTTCTTCTGAATGACATTATTATGAAAGTTCAAGAGGGTAATGTGGACGACTCATGCAACCATTCTGGAAATATTGGATCAATCCACAAGTCATCTTACAGCCCATCATTCCATCACGTGCCTAATGACACTTGTTCTGCATCAGTAACCAACCATGCAGCATTGCTTTTTGATGTTCTTATTCCAACCTCCCCATCGCCTCAAAGTGCCAAATTATTATTATTTTTTGTTTTAAATTTATATGAATTTGTTGAAAAGTATTAAATCAATTTTCGTTAATGTTTGATCCTGAAACCACATTGCCATATCGCTTAAAGTGAGTTTCCTGGCTTATCTGATAATTTCGTAAGGTCGCTTCAGCAGAATTTATGAACAACCTGCTGTTTTATATTGGAAATGTATATTATTTTTTAAAAATTACTTTCGCAATGATCTAACAATTATCCAAACAGTTAAACTCAGAACACGTTGTGCTTTATTGAACAAAATGTGTACTACCGATTTATTTTACACATATATTAGCCTCTTCAAAATAACCCAATAAAGCTAAAATATAGCAAGAAATCTGCTTTAAACCGATGTGCCATTAATAATGCTGAATGGCAAAGAAGATGTTTGTAATAATCTAACCACCATGTGACCATGACCTTTACAGCCTTATTTATTCAGTGCCTAAGTGTACAGCTCATATTGAAATGCCTATTTATCTGTTATAACTCACAGCCAAATAGAGGATTTATTGGTGCCCCGGCTCTTGTGTGCTTCCCATTTTAATTTATTTCAGCGCTATTGGAATGATGAATACATGCTCATTACCAAATTACCACTGAAGCGTTGTAATGTAATTATTTAAACTGTTCCAAACAATATCATAACCACCTTTAGCTTCAGGTTTTATAACTCGGTGTCATATATTTAAACAACCTGCATTAGTCATAGAAATGGGATTTTCTTTTAATATTTATTTAAATTTCTTGCCGCACAAAACATTGTGAGTGATATTGTAGGAGCCACACGCAGATATCTATATCAAGAAAGCATATTTATATATCTGGATGGATATTTTTCTGTATACCCTGTGGGTGCTAGGTCCCTGTCGTTTCGCCTTGGTGAAGAGGTCGGGGTAACACTTTCTAATTTTTAAGCACCTCAAACATCTTGGTTTGTCTGTTGAAAGAACTGGACACATTTTATCTTAAGTTCTTTAAAGGGACACTCTACTCATCCTGACCACTTTATAGTTTTAAAACAGTCAGGATGTGAGGAGTGCCGCCCCTTCTCCATCCCTCCCAGCTAACCTGATCTGGTAGAAGTAGTAGAGATGGTTGATAGAATCAGCGCTTCCTCCGACAACGGTGACCCCCGCCTTTCAGCTTACTTCTACTGTGTACCTCAAATAAAGCAAAAAGCTGCCATAGCGTAGCAAGTTAAAACAGCATAAATGAGGTGTAGATAAAGGAAAGGGAATACACTCACATTCTGTTGTGTCTAAATCAGACACCAGATGTATTCAGCAGCCGGTGACATTGGAGGGAGCACCGGATCTCCCACACAGCCTGCAAAAACCTTTTTGCTCTGATCAAATTCAGGATGCCAGGAAATGGATTGAGGCTAATTTATTAAATAAATTAAATAAATAAAAACAAACGAAACATCCAAACGCGTTTCGCGACTGTTATCGCTTCATCAGTAGGTGTGGTGTGATCTGGTAGAAAATGCTGGGTGAAGTGGAGGAGGTTATACCACCCCACCTAGCATCACCAGCAGTCAGGATTTTTAATTTCCTGGCTGCTGGTCGTCAGATCAGTCACTAGTGATGTCACACACACAGAGCATGCCAATGTCACCCACTCTGAGACCAATTGCGGTAGCGAGTGTTCTCAGAGAGGCAGCTGATGGATTGGATATATGCAGCTCCGATCCATTGTAGCACGCAGACACTACAGAACAGCAATAAATGGTGGAATTTCACAAAAGAGGAAGCCAAACAGCACCAGGAGAAGCTTCACTCTGAAGCTTCGCCTGCTGGTGTTTGGATTCTGCTTTTGCGAAACAACGAAGTTTGTCGACGTTGCAACAATGGCAATTTTCGTCTGTGACTGCAACTTGTTCAAATACTGGAGCTCTTTGAATAACCCCCTTATTATTTCACTTTGGTTTTTTTACATAAATGTATTGACATGGAATGAAAGTTACTCTGTATCCCACGAATGGGATGAAACAGCCTTAACAGACACATGACCTCTTACATTTCATGCCACCTCTCAGCTGGTGAGGAGGAATCAAGAGGAGCCATGGCCTTGGCTCGCACCCTGCTCAGTATGTAGCACCGGTTGGCCTGTCGGAGACCCACAGTCATATATAATAGGGACTCAGTATCTATAGCTACCATTGAGTTACTGTCATCACAAAGCCAGGTGGAATTCTTCACAACGAGGCATTCGTCGGTCGTTGTTGATGAAAGGATATCATGTATAATGTGAAAGCAGTATATTTTTAACCTTGAATTCTATTAAATAGTCATGGGAAAAAAAATAATAATAAAGTCGAGTTCCTCTTCAATCCTTCAAAATGAGGTATTCAGCAAGTCAAGTAACATCAGAAGCTGTTTAAATAATCTGGCTCCAGACAAATAGCATAAAAGCAAATAAACAGAACGTGCACTTAGTTCTCAATTCTGACATGAAATCATTTTACAACGCTGGAGCATATGTTTCCAATTTACAGATTTGCTAGCAAAACAACCCATACTTCCCTCACGTTAAATCAACCGTGTTAATCTCTAATCAAGCCTGAGTCTGAGCAGAGTGAACATCGCTGGTATGTGATGCACAGTGTGCGGGGGGGGGGGAATCAAGCAGGGCCATTGTTTGGAAAATAAAGAAAGACCCTTGTTTTGCACCCTTGAAGCCACGCTCTTAGACAGATGGTAGATCATCCATCTTTTTTCCCCCTTTTGAAGAACACAGTTCTGTGCTCTAGTGAACTCAAGGCAGTGACATTCTCCTTTGTGATATAGTGCATACCACCACTCCAGAGGAACAATGTCCAGTAGGCTGTTTGCAAGGAACGATTAATAGTTTCAAAAGGCAAAGTACACTGAAACAGTACACTGAAACAATTAAATGCATATTGAGAAAAGGTCCTACAGCTTTATATGTGATGACATGAATTGAAGAACTCAACAGATACTGACCACGTGTTCTGTGTTGATCAAGCCGGCGGTGGTAGTGGAGCATATCTCTGGTAATCTGTAAGGGAAAAGTGCACCCACATGACTGTGCCGTGGACCAATCACGTTTTCTCATGGGCTTTTGAAAGGGGAAAGGTTTGACCTGGGGGCTTGGTACAGAATTCTTCATGCGAATAACAAAAGTTTTAAGTGGATATTTCATTATCTAATGCAAAATTTAATGCAAAAAAGTTAAAATGATAATAAAAAACATAGTGAAAGACAGAAAAAAGGAAGGATTATAAATTATATTCATTAAAATTTGATCATAAACATTGTAGTGGTACAATAAATAGATTTCAGAATACAAAAATAAATAAAAAAATCCAATTACAGGGTATCTTGCAAAACATTGAGTGTAAATTAAAAGCAGGAATGGGTTTTGAACTTGGCCAGGATCTGACTATGAAAGTTCACATTTTAAGCAGTTACAGATGAAACATTATTGGCTGAAAACCTAAAATTTCCTTCACAATTCGCTAAAATTAACAACTTATGATTGACAGTGTGTTTCTATTCTAAATGTAGAAATGATAATAGGAAACATATCTGTAGACAGAAGCGCCAAACTTGAATTAGTATCTCTACCTTGGCTTTTATGTTTTTGGAAACTTTGGTCTAAAAAAAATTGCAATTTTCTTGTTAATTCTTTACATTTTATTCAGCTGATTAGCCAAAAATTGCAAGATCATTGCAAGTATGAATATAGGGTGCACGTGTAGTAACATAACATACAGTTTTATTCACTATCCACCAAAGTTAGGGCTGATGCAATGACGAAAAGCTTCAACCATCCCGAGAGGGAAGTTCAAAGCGCATCAAGAGAAGCTTCACGGATGAGTCTTCTTCTTCCTCTGTATAGATTTCCTTTTGGGAATCGCCAAAGTTTATTGTCATTGCAGACATGGTAGCCAACGTTTTTTAGTGAAAAACTCCCATAGTGCTGGATGTTACGCAAGCGAAGTCATTTCATAGAAATTCTGCTAAAGACATTGAATCTGTCAGGATTATTGAAGGTGATTGTACATTTAGGCCAAAATAGCTGAATTTAAATTTTGTTTCTATTCACATTGGCTCAAAATGTGCAATTCATTTGCAATTTTCCACCTATTAACCTCCAAGTGAGCAGCCCTGTAAGTCTTGCTTTGCAGAATATAAGGGGAGGTGAGCATCGAGTTATGCAAACGCAGAAGAAAACTCTAAGCGACTATGGTTTAGCTTCATTGCAAAATTCTAAAACTAAACAGGATGAGTCCCTACTTTACATGTTTTTTTATTTATTCATCACATTAATAGTTTATCACAAGTTGACAAATGCTCAGTGTGCGTCTAATTGTCTTTGACAGTATCCTGGGAAGTGAGGAAATGTTTTGCCTTGGTTTAATTTACAGACATTCTTAGATTTTTGTAAATAATGTGCCTTTACTTCCACGGCTTATGTTCTCACCGTTTTGCTCGTGGCCTGTCGGTGCCAGGATCGTTTTCCCAGTATCACCTTATACTTTATCCTAAATTATTTACGTTGTCCGTCATTACACTTATTTTTCCCTAGCCTATTGAGAAGTCGATGAAACCGTTTTTTTTAGGCTTGCCTGAGTCGGTTGTATCTTTAAAATGAATTCCATTACAGACACTATGATTGCCTTAAATTGCTTTTCAACGCTTATGAGGATATCCCTCCCATCTTATTATGGGAAAGCAATCAAACGGTGTTATGATATGCAATTGCAAGAACAATATAGTCCCTAACAGTTCCCAATACTGTGTGTTCACAACTGATTTGGAAGAATTTCATTTTAGGTAATGCTTCAAACACATCATTGTTACAATGTATCATTTGATTTAGGTTGGCTTTTTTTTTATCCCCTGAAACTTTAAAATCGTGCTTTACCTACAGACTAAAAAAGACTGAAGAAATTGTTCTGTGCTTTGAAATGCTTACAGCCGATTTTACGATGATTTTAGTTTTAATGGAAGCGGTGCAGTTACCGTAGAAAAATAAAAAAGACCTGCTTTGAATAACGTCCCGTATTCTCATATTCTACACCTCCGATTGTTATGTCTTAAACCACATCTTGAGTGATAGGTCCGTCACAAACATTTTAGAAAGTTACGTTTCCATGCTGAGTTCCAAAAAAGAGTTTAAACATTATTTAAATGAAAACATATATTCTCTTAATGTTATTTTAAAGAAAATATCAGGATGCTTACACTTATTGTCATACATAAACACACTCAACAGCTATACGTTGATGTCAAATGAAAGTCGATGGAACAGAAAAGAAAAACTGGACACTCCGTTTTTCAAATTAAAGAGTTGGTTTATTAGGAGGGTAACATTTTGGCTCAATACATGAGCATTTATCCTCCTTCGAAAATGGAATAGCCGGCTTCTCTTTTCAGATCTGTTTGACGACCTTTGGAGACGTGGGGTATTAATTTCATATTTTTTTCCCCACTTTTTTGTTTATAGCTTCTATCAAAAAATTGGGTTAAACATGTGCATTCCCCTGGTTTTCTATATGCATTTTGCCGAAGAAAAGTTGATGGTGACTGTTGTGTTACAGAGGACGATTTACTTAATATCATTAAGGAATGAAGCTGTGATTGACAGCAAGGGAAAAAGGCTGAAGACAAAAAGGCTTGTGAACAGACTAAACGTTGCTATTAATGTACCTTCAATTAGGGATGGGCTGCCTGTTCAAATCGGTTTGAAGTTCGATTCAAACATCGGCTGTTCGAAAATTCGTGAACCTCGAACTTTTCGGGACGTTTGAGGAAAGTTCGAGAAAAAAGTTTTTGAAAAAAAATCCAAAAAATGCTTAAAAGATCCTAAAAAATCTAAAAATAAAGAGACTCTTACTGCAGAATATAATAATAAACTATTTATTAGATATTAAATTAAAACGGAAATATTTCCCACTCATTGTTGGTCAAACATTTCCCACTTATTGTTGGTCAAACATTTCCCACTCATTGTTGGTCAAACATTTCCCACTTATTGTTGGTCAAGCATTTCCCACTTATTTTTGGTCAAATATTTCCCACTTATTGTTGGTCAAACATTTCGCACTCGTTGTTGGTCAAACATTTCCCACTCATTGTTGATCAAATATCTCCCACTCATTGGTGATAAAACATTTCCCATGGCTTCAAATCGCGTTTAAACATGAGCAAAAGCTGTAAAAATTAGCTCAGCGCACAGCGGTGAAATGGCTCAGTACTCGGCAGTGAAAGGGTTAAAAACATTTTTTTGAAGCTTTTTGTCCTTGTTTCCTGTCCCCCAGGGCTCTACCTGGACCCCCATACACCTTTTATGGCCAATATCTTGCATATATGCCTCCTTGGAGGGGACCTTAATTTTCGAACATTTGAGACCCATTGACTTGCATGGTGTTCGCACTGTGTTCGAGTTCATGGTCAAACTTTTTCGGTGTTCGAGTTCGAATGCAAACCGAACACAGGGGTGTTCAGCCCATCACTACCTCCAATAAACCTGCCCTGCAAGAAAGATGCGTAGTACTCATTCCTTGTTTATTCTGTACATTAACAGCCGGAGAGGCAGAGAGTATCGGTGAATCCGGATATAGAGTAGACGTATAGATGTAGCTCTTATAGAGATTCAACAAAGATTGGGAATTTAATTTTAAGACCAAAATAGTCTCATTAGGTGTGACAGCTGAGTTTTAGGACCACTATTTGCCATGATCATTTGCAATTCCCACATTTTTGACTGGCTCAAACAGCAAGTCCATGATCACAATCAAATAAGAAAACCATGAATGTTCATTTGTGCGGTCTGTGGATGAATTGCATTTTCTCTCTCCTGTCTTGCTCTTTATTGTCCCTCCAACATGCAAACAAACGGCTCTGTTATGTGTCTATCACAATACTTACATCAATAATTTTGTGTGCCATGTTCAGCCCTCAATCCATTTTTGACTCATACAAATTCTATGACTTCCAAACCTCAATGATTTGTGCTATACAGATCCTTCCACTGGGTCGCAAAAAAATGGAGAATTAAACTGACAGCTATGCAGACTTCAGTTTACTCAAATTTTATTTTAATTTCATACACTGGTTTGTACCCAATTAATATTTCTCATGATCTCATAACACCTTTTCGTTCAAAAACAAAATGCACCACGATGTGTGTCTTGTCTCCCTACAAGATGAGCTTCAAAAGTCTCTTAGACGGATCTACTGCTTGACTGACGACTTAAATCTATGTTATCTGAAGGCTTTTAGATACACATCTGTCATTTTACAGTCTTCTATTCTTCCTTTACCCATACCTTAGTCGCCGTGGTATGTTGATGTCATGTGGAATGCTATGTGATGATGACAGGGAGGTAGAAATTTGATGGAAAATATTATAAATGGAATTATAATGCCTGGTTTAACATTTATAGTACTGCTTTTCCTTTGGCCAGTAAATTACTGATATTTCAGTTAAAGTCTGTAAGGTTTTAATTATAATGTATAGTATAATAATAAAATATAGTATAATATTTACATAAGTATATACAATAATTATTAAAAAAATAAATATAATTAAAATTGTGTTGATAATGATATTATATAATAGTATTATATATTAATGTTATATAATGTTAAAATATAATGATTTACTATTTTACAATTATTGTAATATATTATATAATTCTAATATTTTTTTGTTTAGAAAACAATAAATGTTATATATATTTTTTTTTAATTAAATATCTATTTTTTATTATTAAATAAATAAATACTCTTTGGATTGACCTTATCTAACCTGTTCTCCAACTGAAAATATTTAAAGATTTCAAATAAGCTGGCTTAAACCTGTGCCACAAGTCAATAAAACTGACTTCCACTGCATTACGTTGTCATATCTTCCGATGCTGTCCTCTTTCCATCCACTCGTCTTCTCGTCTTGCATGTCGCAGTTGTGCCTAGCGCTTTATGATTTCCTGTTCCATCCAAGAACATTATAGGAACAAAATGTTAAATCTCTTACTGTGTAACCCAACTCTGTGTTTCGTATTGTGATTTCATTAGGAAATTCTTAATACTATTCAATCATTTCAGCATCTTCCGTTTGCCTTTTTTTTTTTTTCGGCATTAAATGAAACCCATAGTTTGGGTCATTGCGATTACTGTATCTTTTCCTTCCACATTGTTCCAGTCCCCTGTTGTTGCCCTTTCAGATCATTCAAGTTCCTTGTCACTCCTCTTGACAAAAGGATCATTCCAGTCCCCTGTCATTCCACTTTGAGATTGTTCCAGTGCCTACAACGGTGAGCCTATTATGATTTAATGTGATTATGGGGTAGGAGGGAAATAATACTGGCACATTAATAATGACTTAGCATTATAACAATTTGCATGTGAAGTAATTGAATTCTGTTTGCTTACAAAGAGGGAAAAAATAAGAAGACCCTCATTGCTTAGCACATTGCACATACAATTCTATGCTAAAATAAACTGATATTTGAATGGCATATAACTGGGACTACGTGCATCAATAGGACGCAATTTCTATGTATCCTTACTGTATGGTGCGTCATTTCCAGAGTATAAAAAAAACCACACGCCTGATTAAGTAGGGGATTGTCCCAGGACGTTTTGAACTGTTTGTTTTGTGATGTTCCTGGTATCCCTTTCCCCTCATCCACATTCTCCCTGATACCCAGTGTGACACCTCAGAGGGAGACACCAGGAGACAATAAAGATATGTTAATATAATCAACTTTAGTTCTTGTCGACCATGTTCATATCACCCTGTGTTCCCCATTTGTTGTTTCATTTATATTGTCATTCAGTGGCCCATCAAATGGACTTGAGGTAGTGATCACTTGCTCTCTTGACCTCTTAAAGGAATATTTAAAATTGTATTGCTCAGTTCTTTATACAAGGGGTGCTCAACCTTGGCCCTCCAGAGGTTTTGCGACTACATGTCCCACAAAACTCATTCGACCTAATGAGTGACTTAGTATCATGGGAGATGCAATTCCGTAACATCTGTGGAGTCAAAGTGGAGCACCACTGTTTTATACCCTAAACCTTCACACATTTTGTAATAATGGGACATTATAGTAAAAAAATATCTTATTTCAATATCTGCCCAGTTTCTCTATGTGTTTAACCTCCCACAAAGGGATAAATGTGCTGCAGGTTTCAAGTGGGATACTGTCAACTTGGTTGCAACTGCCAATGACTGAATCAGCTGGATCAGCTGAAATGACCAGCTTTACTCCTTTGTATTCCTGCAATCCTTACCCATCAAATCCTTGGCTATGGTCTGGTTGATGTCTGTATTATGAATAAAATGATGATCATGGCTGGTCTAGTTGTGAGAAATAACAGACCTACCAGTACCTGCTGCCAATGTTGAGTGATCATTGAAGGATGTGATGGCACCCACATTGCTTTCCTTTTCTCGTTTCACAATAAGGTAGCACAGTTATAGCTGTAAATGCTTCCTCTACGTCTGACTAATGTGTACCTTCTCTTCAGAATGGTTGGAGAGGGAACAATAAAATAATGTCCTGCACAACTACAGACAAGCGTGCTTGGGTTTCTAATCAGCCTCTAGTCCCACAGGATGATTGGGACCAAGGGCAGGTTTCAAGTAATGGACAAAAAGGAAACGTGTAGACTTTGATCTGCTTCAAATGGACGCTTTGGTTACAGCACAAACATAACAAACAAACAGGGAGATGTTTCAGGATACAAATACAGTGTAATAGGTAGCAAGCTTGGGCTTTGGTCAACAGCTTGGGGAGCATATAGGAGAAGCATTTCCCCTAGTTTTTTTATTAGAAACACAATCGATCTATCTAGATCTACAAATTCCATGTAACAGGTAATGGGCTTGGGCTTTCGTCAATAGCTTGGGGACGGACAACTGGTATTGAGAGCATATAAAAGATCAGAGAATCATTTGCCATGGTTTTTTTTCTTAGGGATAGAGATAGATAGATAGATAGATAGATACATAGATAGATAGATATAGCCACTGGACAGACCACTTCGTATTCTGAATGGTCTATCCACTTTATGGTCTGTGGCCAAAGTACAGGCAGTATATCCAAGTAAACAAGCAAAGAAAGCAAACCTATATCAAAAGCCTACTCCTAATTCGGAGACTAGCTGAACATTTGTTCTCCCCTCACTTATAATATTGGGCAGCTAAACCGCTTACCAGTAAAGTAAAACAAAAATAAAAAATAGTACTTCCCTTCATGACTTCAGGGCTTGTTTCCTCCTCTGCTGTTCCCAGCAAAAGAGGGAAGCACATTACCTAAAAAGAGGGAAGCACATTACCTAAAAAGAGGAAGCACATTACCTAAAAAGAGGGAAGCACATTACCTAAAATGGCAGGACAGTCTTAATCAGCAGACAGCTGAGAATTAACCCTATTGGGGAAAAGGGATTTCTCCATCCACCTGATGTGGTCTACCACCAAGCTCCTAATCACACTGTCACAATAGATAGATAGAGTCTATCTATCTATCTATCTATCTATCTATCTATCTATCTATCTCTCACAGGTCTATTCACTAAAGCGTGAAGTCTGGAGAACTGGCAGGAGAATAGAACAATCTAGATCAAATAGCCGATTTGGAAAGTGAGATAAATGGGAGACTTTTTTCTGGTTTGGCTATTTTTGACCTAGTTTTTCACTTCTTCCAATTCTCCTGACTTTACCCTTTAGTGAATAGACCTGTATATCTTTCTTTCTTCTGTCAATCTATCTGTCTGCCTCTGTGACAGTCTCCCCATCTTTCTGCCTGTGAATCTCAATGCATTAGTATTTCTTGTTCTATTCATTAAATTCTCATGTATAAAATAATACATTCCTAATAATTTCGATTAGATTTCATAGTGCTGTGTGAATTATTTTAAACGTCACAGTGTAAACAATAGTTTTCCTTCTTTCTTTAGTTTCCAAGACTCATGCACAGGTTGATACGTTTGTAAGCATTGAAAAAAAAAGTACAATATCAACTGTTAGAGCCTAAGCTTTAGGTGCTGCGCTTATAGGACTGCGAGCCTTTAGGTAAAAGCATTCTTAGAAACTGTTACACAAAACCACTAACCTTACTCTGCGTTTAGTTAAGATTTTCACATAATACTATATGTTGCAATTATTGGAAATCTAAACGCTGTGAATGTTTTCATATTGTAGCCAGATATTTATGAGGTGTAATTTTATACTGCATAATGTAGGACTTCAAGCTTGGGATTTGGGTGAAATACCTTTGCATCTGACATCATGGGAACAGCATTTCCTGGATATCCATGTTATGGCTATATTCTTTATTTTTCTAAATCTAGTAGTAAATCTGACAAACTTTCATTTTAGAGACTTTTCTGATGTTTTCTTTTTTCCTGCCTGGGGCTAGGTCAGAATTGTCTGAATCCATTTACTCTGTGATCCCTAACAGCTGTCAGATCGAAATAATAAAAAATTTAAAAAAGTCAACATTATGTTTGATTTAAAAACCAGCCTTACACGCGGAAGAAAAAGAAATGCATGTGCACGGGATTATAGAAGTGTGACTGTGTACATTATCATCATGGATTTTCTTAAGAACCCTTTTGTTTTATATCCTCTTCCATCTGTGCCTGGGGAATGCTTATTATAGGATCATATTGTCTTGTAGTGTTATTTGAATGTTTGGAGCTTATGACTTTCAATTGCTCATCTATATCCTCCATTCTATCATTTAACCCCTTTGCTGCCAAAAATGTGTATAAGCATTTTTGCAATGAAAAGCATTAAAAACACTAAACGTAGCTCATAAAACCCCAATAATACACCAAAATATATTTTTTTTAAAAGGATTTATGTTTTCCCAGTGGAGAAGTAAAATTTTCATTTAGACCTCACCCCTGTATTACTGTAGGAGCTGTAAGGAGCAGCCCCCACAGTGTAACAAAAAGTTCGGCAAACTTCACTGCTGCATTACAACAGTCAGGGACAGGGCAGAATACAGGGAGAGCCGGGGGTCACTCACTGCTGTACAGGGATAAGATTAAGGGGGTTATAATGAGTGTAAATCACTGTACAGTACAGATAGGTGTTGCTGTAATTGCCATACACATGCATTATGCAGCACATACAGATACAAGGTGTTGCTGTAATTGCCATACACAGGCATTATACAGCACATACAGATACAAGGTGTTTCTGTAATTGCCATACACAGGCATTATCCAGCACATACAGATATTGCATTGCTAATAATCTCATTATGATCACTACAAATCCCCATAAGTAGGAGATCTCACCATTTTATTATCTATCTGGAGTTTAGAGGAGTTTATGTAGAAGAGGATAAAAGTCTCGCTGACTGCCTCAATGAATATTTTTGTTCAGTCTTTGCAGAAGAAAAGGAAGGAAAGGAACCTCAGTTAGGAGGAAACACTAAAGAGACATTTACATATGAGCTTACAGAGGAGGAGGTTCTACAGCAGCTGTCTAAAGTAAAGACAAATAAGTCAATGGAGCCTGATGGGATCCACCCTAAGTTATTAAAAGAGCTCAGTGGTGTAATAGCAAAACCATTAACAGATTTATTTAACCATTCCTTGTTAACGGGAGTCGTCCCAAAAGACTGGAAATTAGCAAATGTTGTGCCCATTTACAAGAAGGGTAGTAGGGAGGAATCGGGGAACTATAGGCCAGTTAGTCTTATGTCAGTAGTGGGGAAATTAATGGAAACCATGTTAAAGGGAAGGATTGTTGAACATCTAAAAACACATAGATTACAGGATCAGAAACAACATGGGTTTACCTCAGGGAGATCATGTCAAACTAATCTTATTGATTTTTTTGATTGGGTTACAAAAATAATAGACACAGGTGGTGCAGTAGACATTGCTTATTTAGATTTCAGTAAGGCTTTTGATACTGTTCCGCATAGAAGGCTTATCAATAAATTGCAATCTTTGAGCTTGGATTCCAATATTGTTGAATGGATTAGGCAGTGGCTGAGTGACAGGCAACAGAGGGTTGTGGTAAATGGAGTTTATTCGGCGCAAGGTCTTGTTACCAGTGGGGTACCTCAGGGGTCAGTACTTGGACCCATTCTCTTTAATATTTTTATTAGTGATATTGCAGAAGGTATTAATGGTAAAGTATGTCTTTTTGCTGATGACACAAAGATTTGCAACAGGGTTGACGTTCCTGGAGGGATCAGCCAAATGACAAATGATTTAGGTAAACTAAAAAAATGGTCGGAGCTGTGGCAATTGAGTTTTAATGTGGATAAGTGCAAGATAAGGCACCTGGGGCGTAAAAACCCAAGGGCTGAATATAGAATATTTGATACAGTCCTAACCTCAATATCTGAGGGTTGGGATTTAGGGGTTATTATTGCAGAGGATCTAAGGGTAAGTAGTCAATGTAACAGAGCAGCAGGAAATGCTGGCAGAATGCTTGGTTGTGTAGGGAGAGGTATTAGTAGTAGGAAAAGGGAAGTGCTCATGCCACTGTACAGAGCACTGGTGAGACCTCACTTGGAGTACTGTGTGCAGTACTGGAGACCGTATCTCCAGAAGGATATAGACATCTTAGAGAGAGTTCAGAGAAGGGCTACTAAAATGGTGTACGGCTTGAAGGAGAAAAGTTACCAGGAAAGGCTTAATGATCTTAACATGTACAGCTTGGAAAAAAGACGAGACAGAGGAGATATGATAGAAACATTTAAATACGTAAAGGGAATCCACGAGGTAGAGGAAGGGAGTATATTTAAAAGGAAACAAAGTAGCAAAACAAGAGGACATAGTCTTAGATTAGAGGGGCAAAGGTTTAAAAGTAACATCAGGAAGCATTATTTTACTGAGAGGGTGGTGGATACATGGAACAGCCTTCCAGTTGAAGTGGTAGAGGCCAAAACAGTGATTGAATTTAAGCAAGCATGGGATAGGCATAAGGCTATCCTAAACAAAAGATAAATCCAGGTAAAGTATCCATGTAATTGGGCAGACTAGATGGGCCGAAAGGTTCTTATCTGCCGACATTTTTCTATGTTTCCATGTTTCTATCTTTCTGTCTTTCTATCTGCATCACATTTACTACATCTGACACAATGGTCATTTCTGCCTGTATGCTAAAAATGCAGACCCGTTTTGATATTGTGGAAACTATGGAATGTCAGCTAGAGTTTAGAACCCTTTTATCCCAGTAATATCTCTAGAAAGGGTAAATGATTACATGAACATTTTAAAATGAGCACATTTAGATTATTATTATTTTTAAAAAAAATATATATTTTTATTGATGGATCAGTTTAAGGATACAAAGTTAAAAACAACATACAATATAAAGTATACATCATAAGTAGCAGTACAAAACAAAATCACAAAATCCGGTATTCAACAATGAATCATTACACTAAACAGAGCAAAGGCAGCAATCAAAGTGGAGCTGTAAAACCCGGAAAAGTGGGTCCTCATCCCATTCAACGAGGCGTAGTACCCATAGGAATTAGTGAAGTAGGGGTATACAAATGCTTCAGGGTGTCCAGGGGAGTAGAGGCAAGGAAGTGAGCCAATGAGTGGTTAGGAGGCTCATGGGGAATCGGTGGGATACCTCGTAGCATTTGTAAGGAATGCCAGGGAGCACAGAAAATGGTATTACATAGTGAAGCCTTAGTATCGAGATTTATTTTATTTTTTTAAGTATATCAGAATAAAAAAATATTTTATGAAACATGTGTTTTATGCTACATTTAAGTGCTACCTGTGCATCCTGTGTTTTGAATAAAAGTTTTGCCTTTATTTTTTGTAACATCAAAAAGTACTTTTGGTGAAATGGATTAAATACACCCTGGAAATGACATTATGGGTCTATTTGTGGAAAGCTGAGCTGTATTGCAACTTGGCAACAGACAGGAGCATGGTTTTTTTGTGGGGCACACAGGAGACAAGGCATACTTTATGTGTGTAATACGTGTTGTGGGTTGAACAGGTGTAATAGGAGTCAAGTGTGTATGTACATGATAATATTTTATGTACATGAGAACATTTGCCATTTGATTAACTGTCTAAAAAATGCTGTACAATAAAGAGTGGAGAGTCATCCTAACAGAATAACAAACCTAAAAATATAAATGGCATAGAGGGTGCTGCTTAGAGGAGCTTATAATCTACTATCAACCTACCTTGATTTCACACAATATAAACATTTAGGGCTATATTACATTCTTTGCATTAAAACCCTCATGCAATACGTGAATTTTTGCGCCAAGCGTTAAACGTTTGAGCGTTTAATTCACCGCTGGAATTACAATCCTCGAGCGTCTTTCATCCGTCGATCAATAACGCGCGTAAACCAGACGCGGCCAAATGCTCACGCAGTACCGTCGCACACAGAAATTCGTGTGCACACTGTTTTTTTCACGAGATTCAGCCAATCAGAATTACGAACCACAATTATCTCACGTTAAGTTTTTGCGCCTGTCAATGTCAATCTGAGTATATATGCTGCAGCAATAATAAAAACACGCACAACTTCTCAATTTTATTGCTTTGGTATGAGTAGAATGTGTAACTATGCTTTGCTGCGTATTTTTTTTTTGGGCTATTGTATTTGGTTTCGGCCAGGTTGATAGAATCTGCCATTAACACCAGCTTTTAGGAGTTGCTAAAATTATGGGCGCAAAGGCTGTGCGTTAATTCCTGCGCATAGATTGTAATACCATCCGCGTACCAGCGCACATACGCATTTGCATTCACAATGTTAAGTATAGGACTCGCGCAGTACAGTACTCTCGCAAAGGGTTTGCGCAGGTTCACCCGCGGTAGACGATTGCAGGCGGTTGTTGCGCTGACTATGTAATATGGCATTCGCGCAAAGGGTTTTACCCCTCGCGTTAATGGTTTTTTACACCGGCGTAAATGTTTGCGCGAATATTGTAATTTAGCCCTTAAAATACAGTTATAATTCATAAATCAAAATCATAATACTGGCATATGCAGTGGATTGCTCTCCTTGGCTCTCTGAAATTGGTATGAGAAGTAGGAAGAGTAATTCCCGGCTCTCTGATTGACAAGGCTTCTGGGTGAAGTAACAAGCCTAGCTCTGTTTATGCATTTATTTATTCATTTTAAAATCTAGGATTACATGGCAGGGTCCTTACAACATGCAAATAGATCTACTATTGTCAAAATCATGCAATAAGAGCAGGTACTAGGAATAATTTCCCAAAGTTCTCAGAATTCCCAGTATAGTGCTTATTGTGATTTAACAGCTCAACTTCAGCTCTTACGATCTCCGTTTTCAGGTCTGCAACTAAAACAATATTTATTCTCCTTGAAGATTTCACGGGTAGATAATGTCTCTAGACTGAAGGGAGTGAAGTATCTACAAATGTATTTTATGTATATGTATATCATGGGCCGTTACATCTAGGTCGGTGTTTTGACACTCGCGCTAGGTAAAGATGCTGATTTATTTTTTTTATTCTGTATTATTCAGTAGCTCAGGCTGCCACAGTTTTGTTAGACACAAACCCCAATTGTTAACTCTGTAGGATATATAAATATTTATTAAGTACGTGGGTACAGTAAAGATCCCTTCAGTTCGCATGTCACAAAGAATGCACAGATCTAACATATTTATTAATATACGTGTCATGTAAACCTTCACTTATAACATCACTTTTTTGTTGTGTACCGGGTTGTGTTCTCGCATGGTGATATCATCTTTGTTTCCGCTAATTTTGCTGATTTAAACAAAAATTGGTATAGACGTCTCTCACGGTGGTCTCTTAGAGACCACTTTGCTCGCAACACAGCTGTTCCATTCAAAGTTCTTTGTAGCAGCCTGTTTGATAGAGTTCTCCCTCTCTATCTGCATACATTTAATCTGTCTACACACTGATATATGACAGTGAAAAACTGATCTTTGTGTGTGTGCTTTCTTCTCTCCATTATTGCCGTTTCATCCCCATGCTTAGCTTGGAGTGCTGCGATTTGATGAGGAAAAACGTGATGACTGAAACATATATGAATTTTGGCTTTTTCGGAAAAATATTGAGGCTTCCCAGTACCGAGTGTTATCTAAAACAGAAAGGGATATGTTTTCTTAATCTGGAGAACACATGTGAAAATATGTTCAAACGAGTTCATTTTTGTAAGTTGTTAAGATATAAGGTGAAAAAAAAATCTATAACAATGAGAAAAAAAAAAGAATGAACAATATGAACATGCAAAGATGTAGGACAAGGATATCAATTATAAAGAAAAACAGAAGAGAGAAAGGAAAGAAAGAAAGATAGCGAAAGAGGAAGTTGTAGCATTGGGATATCAATAGGAAAGAAAGGAAGAAAGAGAAAAAAGAAAGAGAAAATGAATGAAAGAGTAAAAAGAAAAGGAAATAGCAAGCGACAGAAAGAGAAACGAGAGAGAAAGATAGAATGAGAAAGAAAAACAATAGGAACATTTATAGCTGTAGCGTAAGGATATTATTAAGAAAGATAGAAGGCGAGAAAGATAGAATGGAATTGAGAGAGAGAAAAAAGAAGTAAAAAATGAGAGAAAGAAAGACAGAAAAAGTGAGAGAAAGGATTTAGAGAAAAATTGAAAAGCAGAAACAAAGTCAAAGAAGAAGAACAGAAAGATAGGCAGAAAGACAGAGAAAGAAACAGAAAAAGGAAAAGAAAGAAAGCGTAAAAGAAATAAAGAATGAAGAGAGTAAAAGAGGGAGGAGAGGAGAAAGAGACAGAAAGAGAAGAAAGAGAAAGATAGAATGAGAAAGAATAACAATAAGAACATTTATAGCTGTAACATAAAGATATTATTAAGAAAGATGGAACGCGAGAAAGATAGAGAGGGATTGAGAGAGAAAGAGAAGGAAAAAATGAGAGAAAGAAAGACAGAAAAAGTGAAAGCAAGGATTTAGTGAAAAATTGAAAAGCAGAAAGAAAGAGAAAGGAGAAAACCAGAAAGATAGGCAGAAAGACAGAGAAAGAAACAGAGAAAGATAAAAAGGAAAAGAAAGAAAGAGTAAAAGAAATAAAGAATGAAGAGAAAGAAAGAGGGAGGAAAGGGAGAGAAAGAAAGAAAAGGCGAGATAGAAAGATAAAAAAGAAAATGATAGTATGAGAAAGAATAACAATATGAACATAAATAGCTGTAGCGTAAGGATATTATTAAGAAAGATGCAAAGTGAGAAAGATAGAGAGAAAAGAGAAGGAAAAAATGAGAGAAAGAAAGAAAGAAAACGAGAGGAAAGCTAGAAAGAGAGAACAATAGGGAGAAAGAATGAATGAAAGAAAGAAAGAAAGAAAGAAAGAGAACGAAAGAAAGAAAGAAAGAAATTGAGAGAAAGGATTTAGAGAAAAAGAAAAGCAGAGAAAGGAGGAGAAAGACAGAAAGAAACAAAGAAAGAAAAAGAATGAATGAAGAGAGAGAAAGAGGGAGGAAAGGCAGAGACAGAAAGGAAGGGGAAAGAAAAAAGGAAAGAAAGAATAAAGAATATGAACTTGTATAGCTGTAGCATCAGGATATGAATTATTAAGATTATTATTATTATTATTTATCCAACACCGACATTTTCCTTATGTGATTTAATATAAGACGGGGAAAGGAAAAAGAATGAGAAAGGATTTGATATGACATGTACAAGACCCCGCTCAGATATACTTAACAATCTATTTACACTACGTGCATGCTGCTGTAGATGTGTGGTTGTGTGATAAATGTCGAAATGTCCTTTCTATTGATTTGTGACATTTCCAAGCAGATTTACATCATGCACAATGCAGCTCAGCCACAGGTTTGGGTGTTCAGGGCTTGTCCTGGAATTGCTTTATTAGTAAACAGAAGAATATCAATTTGAAGTTGAGGAATTTTGCTTGGCGCGTTCACTCGCAGCCCTAATATACTTTGCAGTTTATCTCTATTTGCTGCAAATGATCTGAAAACATTATTTAATGAGTACTTGTATACTGTAACAAGCCCGGTGCAGTCTGCTTGAAATACTATGTGTGCTTGATAGCGCTGCTTAATGAATACTCCCTGAAGATCTAATTTCCCCATAATGTGGCAATTTAAATCAATTTCCCTGTACTATGGCATAAAGCATTTTTACTGTCCTAACTTCACAACAAGTCTGTGATAGGAATAAGCAGCCTATGGTTGTTATGCAGCTGTGGACTCTGATATTTATGATGCACACAGTTATTATTATTATAGTTACTGCAGCGCTTTATATTAAAGCATTGGGAATTAATGTAACAACATTGCAAACAATTTTAAGAACCAGAGACAAGAGGTGTAGACAGAGGATCTATTCACACAGCACCAAATTTGCGTTCAATGTTTCACTATTTAGCCAATGTTCACCGTATTTTGCCAAAAATTAAATCACCAAAGCAGTTACCGGATGTTGGCAAAAAAAGTCGAATTGCGCAGAAAACCGTCGGATTGCGCCAAAATTGTCCCAGAGAATTCTGCCGAACTAAAAAAAAAGAAAATAATCTCCTAGTAGGAGTTTAACTCAATAAAAAGAATAGAAAGTATTAAAACTGCGTCTGAATAATAGAAAAGGTACTTTAAAAAAATAGTAAAAATGTCTGTAAACAAAAAAATAATAAAAAATGTATTTTAAAAATTAAAAAAATCTTAATATATACAAAAATGCTGTTTTAAAAATGAAAAAAATAAGAAAGCGTTTTGTAAAAAAAGTGGAAAAATAAATGGTGTTTTTTAAAAATAGAAAATATATCACATTTATTACATTAAAACCTATGGGATTTGCCAAAATCAGGGCATTTCGGTGCAATTCGGAGGTCTCTGAATAGATGACACGATAGTCTTCTGTTGGACTATTTCGGTGCAATTCGGCAGTCTATGAATAGAAGACATGACAGTCTTCTGTAGGACAATTTCAGTGCTGCCGAATTGCGGTGAACTGCGACGAATTGCACTGTATTTTGCTGCCAGTTCATCTGTACTTGCCGAATTGACAGCTTTGTGGACAGACAACTTGATCCGAAATGGCACCATTAACCATGTGGTGCAATTTCTGGGTCAATTCAGAGGTTAGTGAATAACCCTTAGATGGTCTGCTCAGAGGATCCTACAATGTTGACCGTGGTTGTTGGGTGTTACATTACATATCAGCATCATTTCACTATGATTGCATCAATCGTGATCACACCTTAATCTTAAGAGATTATGGATTTTATGCATCTTTGCTTGAAAACGATAAGGGAAAATAAAACTGGTGGTTTTTCATGCAATGTTTGGAGCAAAGATACATTGAGATCCTTCATAGAACCCATAGTACCAGCTGGGTGGAGTAGAGGTAACATCACTGCTCTGCATGGAGAGAGCCTATGGAGTCATGAGTTCGATCCCAGCGAGCAACCTCTCCAGTAAGTGTCCTTGGGCAAGACACCCAACGGTACATACTCGCCACCCAGGACATACTTGAAAACGAGAGAAATCTCAATGTATCCTTCCTGGTAAAATCCTTTCTCAATAAAAAAAATGACTTTCCACTGTAGTAGCATAAAGCACCTTACAACCACTCAAAATGCCAACTTGTGAATCATAATGGCTCCAGTCTTATTCCAGCTGAGCTGCAAATATTTCTTGTGGCTCGGCTGCTGCAGCTGGCTACTGTGAATTAACACTTCCTATTCGTTCTTTAAGTAAGGGTTGATCATCCTTTATCCAGAAAGCTTGGGACCCCAGTTTTTGGAATTCAGGAAAATGCAGTGTCTGAGAAGAAGGGATAGAAGGCAGGAGCGAATTCTCCTTTCTGCTGCAACACGTGTATACACACTAGGAAAGATGAGCATCCCTTTTGGAGGGACATGCTTCACAGAGCCAGCATGTCTGTATGCAGCATGTCACAAGCTGGGGCTGCACAGAGTCTCTGAGCGTGTGCCAGACTGTGCTGAAGCCATCAGAGCTGTGCTGCCGTGCAGCAGGACCCGTCTGAAGCGTCAGAGGCTCCGAAAATTATGAATTTCTGACTCTTCATGATTTTAGAATTCCAGATAAGGGGGGCCCAACCTGTACTAATTTGAGACCTGCTGGAGAATAATGATCAATTCCAAAATAGCTTATTATTCTCATCTCCAGCCAATATTAAAATATATATATATACATACCAGTGGAATAGAAGCACTCTGGGTCTTAAGTAAAAATAAAAAAGTTTATTGAGAAGTCATATAAAAAGGGACCGATGTTTCGGCTCCTAGAAGCCTTTGTCAAGCCTTGACAAAGGCTTCTAGGAGCCAAAACGTTGGTCCCTTTTTATATGACTTCTCAATAAACTTTTTTATTTTTACTTAAGACCCAGAGTGCTTCTATTCCATTGGTATGTATTCATAATATTTTGGCAGCACCTGGGCAGCATTGTAACTCAGACGGAGCGCTTTCTCCCTCCTGGACTCTTTATATATATATATAAATTCGATAGGCCATGTTAGTCCAGATGCGAAAATCACGAGTATAGCAGTACGTAGTGATACCTTTTTTATGGACTAACGCTACATTTAAAAGACGAGCTTTCGAGAGGATTCTTTTCTGTTCCTAGAATTGAACATTAGGACATTAAGAGTCACATGGGTGGGGGGATTAGATGTTGTAAAAAAGTATGTTCCCATATTGAACATACCATTTCACTTTTTACGACATCTAATCCCCCCACCCATGTAACCCTTAATGTCCTAATGTTCAATTCTAGGAACTGATCAGTAAGCAGCCAGACCTGAGGAAGAGAGGAATCTCTCGAAAGACCGTCTTTAAAATGTAACGTTAGTCCAATAAAAAAGGTATCACTACGTACTGCTATACTCGTGATTTTTAGATATATATACCTGGTTGTAAAAGAACTAAATAAAAACATATAAGACGTCCATACTCATCCCTACAGTACAGATGGTGGAGCAGTCTGTTGCCTAATCTCACCACTAGCAGAAGGAAATTGAGAACAAATAGTTCCCAGTGTCCTTTCACCATTTATGTGAAATCACTTACATGCGATATCCTGCAGGAATCTCACTCATCTTCTTGGTGTCCTGCAGACTCCATGAGATGCAAACAGTTTTGGTGGACAGTGCTGCTGCTGGTAGCTGTTAGCGGCTCATACTGATTTATTCTGTTAGCGATTTGGCCCTGAATAGTGCCCCAGATGTTTTAAATCTTGCAGAAGGATCAGGTGGTGAAGGCATTTCAGGAGGCTGAAGCAAGAAGTTTAATTAACGTTTGTGCTGGTGGTGTAAATGTTACAGGAGGTAAGAGAGGTGATTGTTATATGTGGCACCTTATGCACGTGATTTTGGCAGGTGGCCTAGGTGTTGCAAGGAATATGGTGCACGGTCTGGTATAGAGCTTCACAATATGGTATTGGTGAAGGCTGTTCAGATGCTACAGATGCTGCAGTTGGTGATTTTCTTACATTGGATGATACAAGTAATATGAAGGTTCCAGGAAACCGTACTGTGGGCTAAGATGTTGGAAGAGATGTCACTGGTGGTGAATTTGATGCAGGGTGTGGTATAAGCTGCCACGTTGCAGCTGTTGTTGCAGGTGGTGCAGTTGGTTAGGGGATGGTATATAAATGAATATGCTGAGTTTGATGCAGGTTGTCTAGATCTTGTAGAAGCTGGAACTTGTAGCTTAAGTAGAAAAAAGTGTTACAAGTGATGTGAAGGCGTCAGGAAATGGCACAGATTTTGCAGGAAATCACACTGGTGGCACCATGTTACAGGACGTGGCTCACAGGTGTGTTCACCAGGTGTTCCATGTGCTTAGTGTAACTTTAACAGCCTGTGACAGTAACTCAAAAGTTGCACGGGGCTCTGCACAAGTGACACAGAGGTTGCATATGGCTGATTCACCTGATTCAGATGTCGAAGGGGCTAGTACAGGTGGCATGTGCGACACAGATGCTACCGAGCAGGGGTCAGCCAGCTCGGCCATTCAGATATTTTGGAACTGCATTTCCCTTGAAGCTCAGCCAACCTTGCGATGATGATAGAATAGGATCTCGGTCTGAACTGTACACATAAGCAATCTAGCCATTAAGGGGAACCTCTATGCAACCGTTTCTTGGGCTCCGGCAACTCTGACCACCTTGGCATCTGCGGATTGCTATCGGCATAATGGGCGAAAAGAATGACACACACAGACACCAGGTTAGATTAACATCGCTATGCCCCCAGCCTCAAAGCTGGTGCATATATTTTTAATAGATTCTGAGAGGGAGACAGAGGGAGAGGTCGTTACGTAACAGAACCCCAGGAATTTCACGCGTCAATCGGTAACCTTGTCACGAGTTACATTGTTATGGAAATCTGACTATCCTGCATGGCGGGGAACATTGGGCATTATGACCTGAACATCTTAATGGAACATCTTGACAAAAGGAAATTAAAACACTTTAATTGTAAGGCAAAGATTTTAACTCTTACAGATATGTAGTTCCAAAACATCTGGAGGGCCAAGGTTGCTGACCCCTGCCCTAGAGTTTGGTGTAGTCGGTGCAGCAATCACAGACCTTGCAGCAGGTGTTCCAACGAACTGCGACATCTCTATTCTCCACCCTTATCAGCCTTTGTAACCCCCCATCCGACTAATTAAAAGCTATTTTTTTGGACTTTCTTCCATAAGGAATTTGCAGTCACTCAAGCGACCTTTCCGCGCCACCCGCCCCAGATCCGCGACTGCCCTCCCAGCAAGGGATAAGTTCCGTACGCCGCACAAATCCATTTGGAGCATAGCTAACACAGCCCCGCGCCAGCGTAAAGAATGATAATACACCTTATTTCATTACAATACCCCTGCTAATGATGGTATTTGCATCCCTGGCATATCTGTGCATGATTGCTGGTAATAATCCTGTCATAATATGCAAGTGTCTCCTTCCAATTGCGGCAATGAATTCAAAGATACATAGTACACATTTATTTCTGACTTTATAATGCTCCCTGCTCATTAAATACTAAATGACTCATCCAGACATCTTAATACAGCGTAAAGTGACTGAGAGAACTAATAATTTTTTCTCGCTTTTTCAAACCACACAAGCATGTTACTGATTTATAATTAATGCAAATTAAAGCTGTAAGCTATGTTTTTCGCATTAGGAAAAAAGGCGCTTTTATTTAATTTTTTTATTTATTTTTTTCTGCTGTGTTTTATGACTGCAGCGACCTTGTGCAGCTTCGGCTCATTTGTCTCTCTTTTAATATTTTTAAGTACATATCTCTAGGATTGTTTGTTACCATATGATAAATATAAGTGACTGCACTTTCAGACGCTTTTCTTTGTCACGAAGCTCAAGGGGACTCTCTTGTACCCAAATAAACACACAACCATACATAATCGTACACGCAGAGCTAATTGTTTAGGGAAATTACATTTACGGCGCTCGAGAACGGTTAACCAGCGGAACTTCTGGTTTCCCCTGCTGCAGAAAGTAAAGAGCTTGCAGACAGCTACGTGCAACTAAAATATTCAACCCCCCCCACCCCTTCTCCTTAATTTTTACAAGTGCAACTTTTTTATCCTATCCTCTTCTTTTTGTTCTGAAAGCAAACTTTAAATCTGGTTTTGCTGTATTTTTTAATTTCTTTTTGCATTTTCAGCATTTTTTTAATGCCCGATTTAAAAAAATAATAAGAAATAATAAGAAATTAAAAAAATCAACTAAAATATTCACCCTTTCATCTCCTTAATTTTTACAAGTGCTACTTTTTTATCCTATCCTCTTCTTTTTGTTCTGAACGCAAACTTTAAATCTGATTTTGCTGTATTTTTTTTCCTTTTTTTGCATTTACAGCTTTTTTTAATGCCCCGATTTAAAAAAATAATAAGAAATAATAAGAAATTAAAAAAATCAACTAAAATATTCACCCTTTCATCTCCTTAATTTTTACAAGTGCTACTTTTTTGTCCTATCCTCTTCTTTTTGTTCTGAACGCAAACTTTAAATCTGATTTCGCTGTATTTTTTTTCCTTTTTTTGCATTTACAGCTTTTTTTAATGCCCCGATTTAAAAAAATAATAAGAAATTAAAAAAATCAACTAAAATATTCATCCTTTCATCTCCTTAAGTTTTACATGTGCTACTTTTTTATCCTATCCTCTTCTTTTTGTTCTGAAAGCAAACTTTAAATCTGGTTTTGCTGTATTTTTTAAATTTCTTTTTGCATTTTCAGCATTTTTTTAATGCCTGATTTAAAAAAAAATACTAAAATAAAAAATAAATAATATAAAATAAGCAATAATAAGAAATAAAAAAATCTACTAAAATATTCAACATCCCCCCTACCCTTTCATCTCTTTAATTTTTACAAGTGCTTCTTTTTTATCATATCCTCTTCTGTTTGTTCTGAAAGCAAACTTTAAGTCTGGTTTTGCTGTTTATTTTCTTCTTTTTTTTGCATTTTCAGCATTTTTTTAATGCCCGATTTAAAAAAAATAGTAAAAAATAATAATAAAAAATAATAATAAATAAAAAACAGAAATCGAATAATCTATTACACGA
Source organism: Leptobrachium leishanense (assembly GCA_009667805.1). Classification (NCBI taxonomy): domain Eukaryota; kingdom Metazoa; phylum Chordata; class Amphibia; order Anura; family Megophryidae; genus Leptobrachium; species Leptobrachium leishanense. Next base: position 372,262,091 of record CM019065.1, read on the forward strand.
AATATGAATGAATAATAATCTGAAAAAACCCCACAAAAGAGAGGCTCCCCAATAAGGCTTGAATAATAACTTAGCTTTAATATTCATCTCAAAATAACTTATTATTCAAGCCTTATTGTGGAGCCTCTCGCTTGTGTTTTTTTATATTATTATTATTATTATTATTCGTTCTTATTTCGTGTAATAGATTATTCAATTTTTGTTTTTTATTTATTAATTTATTTTTTTATTATTTTTTACTATTTTTTTAAATCGAGCATTAAAAAAATGCAGAAAATAACTTTGAATTTTTAAAAGGTACAGATAGCTTCAATATTCATCTCAAAATATCTGTACCGTTTAAAAATTCAAAGTTATTTTCAGCATTTTTTTAATGCCCGATTTAAAAAAAATCGTAAAAAATAATAAAAAAATAAATTAATAAATAAAAAACAAAAATAGAATAATCTATTACACGAAATAAGAACGAATAATAATAATAATATATATATAAAAAAAACACAAGCGAGAGGCTCCCCAATAAGGCTTGAATAATAAGTTATTTTGAGATGAATATTAAAGCTATCTGTACCTTTTAAAAATTCAAAGTTACTTGTTTCATTGAAGAATGTAGCCCAAGAGATGGCTGGCAGGTTCAGTCACTTTCTAATGCAAAAAGTACTTGATAAGGATTTTTTTTTTCGCAGCGATTCCCTGATGCATCTAATATGTCAAAAATAATTAGGTTTTGGCAGATTTATCATTGCAGCACAAGCCTTTCCTTGAGTAGGGCCTGGATCATGTTAAGCCTTGTTTGTGTGTGACAGCATTATTATTCTTGTTAGTTGCCCACTTCCCCGTCATTCTGTTGTGTTTGGAAATTTCCCACCTCAACTTGTGTTCCTCACCAGTGTTTTTCTTCATTTATTGACAGTTGGTAAAGATATTCATTAATTTAGAGTTAAAAACATGTATCATCATGTCTCGCTGAACTGCTGGGCTGAAGTTGATTAATGGCAAAGCCTTGCTGCAGGTTTTCCTCTTGAGAAGCGGCACACTAGCCCTGCATATTAATAAGAGATTGTGGTTTCTATTAACAAGATAAAAAAAAAAAAAAGCAGGTCTTCTCTTGCTTCAGGGGTAAAAGTGATGGAGAGCATGTGTATGTGTGTGCGGAGACATAAGTGTGGGTATACGTATGTGTGTATAAAATAGATGGGCTTGGTACCATTTACATTTGTGTATATTAATGCACGTACTGTATATGCATGTGCGCAGTGTGTAGGAATACATAAAATGTGAGAAGCGCTCATGGTTTGCATGATTCCCCATAATTTGGTAAAGAAAAGATATTAGGTACCATTTTATGTTTATATATTAAAAATATTCTGCATAAAAATAAGTATAAAAATATATTGATAGAGATCAGTATATAAATTCTAAAAGTAGGAGCAGTCTTTGGATCTGATGGAAGGATAGAGATAGTTAGAGATGGATGGATAAATGGATTTGGATGGATAGAGATGGTTATGGATGAAGTTGTAGATGGATAGATATAGAGGGATACATAGAAATAGATATAGTTATATACAGATGGATATAGATGGATATGGATATAGATGATATGGATATGGCAGATGAGCTCCACCTGTCCACTGTCTACACCCGTGCTGCCAACTCTCACCTCCAAGACTTCTCAAGGGGGAGCTCCCGACCTGTGGTATGACTTGCCTCGCCCTATCAAACTCTCCGCTGATCTTCAGGCCTTCAAGAAACCCTCAAAACCTGTCTCTTCAGATTAGCCAATCACGTCACTGATGCAACTCACCCCTCTGCTCACCTACTCACACATCATGATTGAAGTTGCTTCCATTGCCCCACCATTCCTAAACTGCTGGCGCCAATGATCCTAAAATACAGTAAAACTCCCCTTGTCTTCCTCAACCCCAATCCCTCTAGACTGTAAGCTCCTATGAGAAGGGCCCTCTACACCTCTTGTTTCCATCATATGTCGGTTTATCTGTATCTCGTTCCCTTTGGTTATTGTAAAGCGCTGTGGAAACTGTTAGCGCTATATAAATGATGATAATGATGATGATAATAACTAGATAGATAGATACAGAGAGAAAGAGATACAGAGATAGAGGGATAGATACAGAGAGATAGAGGGATATATACAGAGATAGAGGGATAGATACAGAGAGATAGATAGAGGGATAGATACAGAGATAGAAAGAGGGATAGATACAGAGATTGATAGAGGGATATATACAGAGAGATAGATAGAGGGATATATACAGAGATGGATAGATACAGAGATAGAGGGATAGATACAGAGATAGATAGAGGGATAGATACAGAGAGATAGATAGAGGGATGGATAGATAGATATATACAGAGTTAGATAGATAGATACAGAGATAGAGAGATACATACAGAGATAGAGAGATAGATACACAGATAGAGAGATAGATACATAGATACAGAGATAGATACATAGATACAGAGATAGATATAGGGATAAATAGATAGATAGATACTAGATACAAAGATAGATAGATAGATAGATAGATAGATAGATACAGAGATAGATAGATAGATACAGAGATATAGGGATAGATAGATAGATAGATAGATAGATAGATAGATAGATAGATAGATAGAGAAATAGAGGGATAGATGGAGAGTAGGGATGAGTCGAACAGTCCCCGCGTTCGGTTCGAGCCCGAACCCGAACTTCCCATTTGTTCGGGACCGAACCCGAACCCGAACCCCCATGCAAGTCAATGGGGCTGAAAATTCGGTTTTTTAGAGTGCCCTCCAAGAGGGCATATATGCTACATATTTGCCATAAAAGGTGTATGGGGGTCCGGGTAGTGCCCTGGGGGACAGGAAACAAGGACAAAAAGTTTTAAAAAAAACGTTTTTAAAGGGACAGTGAGTTTTCCATGAAATAAGGGTTAAAAATAAAAACCAAAAATTCCTTCAAATATCGTGCCTAGGAGGTCCCCATAACCTGCCCGTTAAGTGGCAGATTTCTAGGATGTATAGAAACACTTAAAACAAATAAATGACGTTTCATATGACGGTAAATGCTTTTCCTTTAATCTATCCATAAACAACTGCTTGGGGCGGCAGCCTGTATGAAAAGACATTGTAGAACGCGCAGAATAAGTTTAGTGATTTTTTGGGCTAAATTATTGTGAAACTTATGCAGGCTTTGGATTAAAGTAACAATAGGTGCTTTAAAATTGGGCTTTTAGCGTCGGCAACAGTGCCATCACACCGTAACCCCTCTGAGGATATGAATCTGATACAGGCGTCAATGGCAGTGCACCCAGATATTGTGCCTTTAGTGCCAGGCATGCAAGTACTATCATACAGTAACCCCTCTGTGGTATTGTGGAAGAGTGCAGGGGTGGACCATGCGGTCCTATATTGAAAAGTGTTTTTTTTATTTGTTAATGGGCGTCAGTGCACCCAGATATTGTGCCTTTAATGCCAGGCCATCAAGTATCATCATACAGTAATCCCTCTGTGGTATTGTGGAAGAGTGCAGGGGTGGACCATGTGGTCCTTTATTGAAAAGTTTTTGATCTGGTAATGGGCGTCAGTGCACCCAGATATTGTGCCTTTGGTGCAGGCCAGCAAGTATCATCATACAGTAACCCCTCTGTGGTATTGTGGAAGAGTGCAGGGGTGGACCATGTGGTCCTATATTGAAAAGTTTTTTGTTTTTTTTAATGGGCGTCAGTGCAGCCAGATATTGTGCCTTTCATGGCAGCAAGTGCCTTCACACCGTAACCCTTTTGTGGTATTGTGGAAGAGTTCAGTGCTGGAGGTTTTGTGAATGCAGAAGAGGACATCCCCTATCTATTCCATTACTTCAGCATCAGGGGATTGATAGCTGCTGATCCAGGACTGATTCATTTTTATAAATGTCAGCCGGTCTACAGAGTCGGTGGACAGACGCACTCTTTTGTCTGTGACAAAACCTCCAGCGGCACTGAACGTCCTTTCGGAAAGCACGCTAGATGAAGGGCAACCTAGTAGCTGCATAGCATATTGGCTAAGTTCTGGCCAGTGATCCAATCTCAACACCCAGTAAGCCAGTGGATCATCTGCTGGAAAGGTATCCAGGTCTGCCCTTGCCCCTAGGTAGTCCTGCACCATATGGTGAAGACGCTGGCAATGGGTGCCTACATTTGACGTCCCTGGGTGTCGAGGACTAAAAAAAATTAAAACTACATCAGTCAAGTGGCCCTGGCCTTCACCGCTATTCCTCTGATCACCCGCAGCCTCAGAAGCACGTGTCAGCAGCCTCAGAAGCACTTGGTAATCTACCAGTGCCTGGAAAGGTGTTACACAAGTTTCGCTTTAGAGCGTCCTCAAGTTTTGTCATCCTGTTCTCCCTCTGTGCGGGCAGGATGAGCTGTGCAACTTTCCCCTTGTATCGTGGATCAAGAAGGGTTGCCAACCAGTAATGATCCCTCTCCTTGATAGCACGAATCCTGGGGTCCTTTAGCAGGCTTTGCATCATTAGGGAGCCCATGCAGCGTAGGTTGGAGGTGGCATTAGCTGCCGAGTCTTCCTGGTCAATGAGGATGACCGTATCATGCACTTCCTCCTCCCAGCCACGCACAAGCCCTTCTGTTTCTGGGCACACAAAACCCTGCCGTGAGGAATCCCCACCTTCAATGCCCCCACTACTTAAATAGTCCTCCTCCTCCTCATCCTCCTCCTGTCTGATCTGAGTAGGACCCGCTGGAATGCTGTCTGCGGAAAGACTGGGGCCTTGAGAGCTAGGGAAGGCATCCTCTTCCTCCCGCTCCTCTGCCTCTAGAGCCACATCTATAATTCCCCGCAGAGTGTTCTCCAGCAGGAACACTAAAGGAATTGTGTCACTGATGCATGCACTGTCCCTGCTCACCATCCTCGTTGCCTCCTCAAATGGTGACAGTACAGTGCATGCATCCTTGATCATCAGCCACTGCGGGGGGTAAAAAAAACCAAGTAGACCTGAACCTGTCCTTGTGCCATACTCAAACAGGTACTCGTTGATGGCCCTCTGCTGCTTGTGCAGATGCTGCAGCATTGCTAATGTCGAATTCCACCTGGTGGGCATGTCACAGATCAGACGGTGTCAGGTACTGTACCGGGGTGGTACAGAAAATGCAGGATTCTGAGCCCGGGATGCGGTGATGCCAAAACAAGGGGTCTGCGGTGAGGGGCGAGGTTGCTGCTGGAGGCAGCAAAAACAAATAAACTTGATGTAGGGGAAATCAGGAAACAGACTGGGACAGCAGGGTCTTGCATACACAGGATACCGGAGGGTCTGGAAACACACACCGAAGGGTTGGTAGCACGGCAGGGTTTGGTTTTCAGGAAACCACAGGAAAGTTCTCTCTTGCTGAGAGCAGATACAACTAATGTTTAAGCAGGGAACAGAAGGGGTGTGGCACTTTTATTAACAGAGAGGTCAGATGACCTGGAGTGTGTGAGTGTGTGTTTTGGTGCATTAACTATTTAGCTGCTGGAACACAGTGCTGGAAACAGGAATGACACGAAGTGCAGGATTTGGAAGGGTGCTGCCCTGCATGGATCAGGATCCTTACATAATCCCCCTTTTAAGGAGTGACCTCTGGGCGCTCAAGAATTGGCACTGCCAGCTTGGGCACGGGTCTTCCTTTGCCGTCTCCTTGATTTAGTTTTGGTGGTTTTCTGGTTCTGTGCCAGGTATACCAGCGAACTTGATCTTTCTTCCCCAGATGATTCTTGATTGCTTAGGACAGTCTGTGACTCAGTATCACCAGGAACATGGGTAAGACACAGCCTTTGAAACTCCGGAATGGAGTCCACATCAGAAAACGAACATCTGGGAGAAGTGACAACTGGAGACGGATGGGGTGCCAAGGAACATGAGGTCTTAATCCAGGGGCTGTGGGGGATAGGAGAGTCCATCTTGGTCACTCCGGGGTCCTCCTGAAAGCAATGGATTCATACTGGTAAGTGTTTGGACTGGCAGCCGGTACAGAGGTAAAGGTGCACAGGTATATCCCTTTTTGACCAGGTGATGTTTCACATTCTATATTCACCGCGTCCTTGTCCAATACCGAAGTTTGGGGTTCACCCACCAAGGGCTGTGGGTTGAGGATACCAGTGTTGTTCTCTGGCAGCGGTACTTGGGCGGAGGTCTGGATCTCCTGCAACTGCAAGATTTCATGGTTGCACCGGAGTTTCCGCATAACTTCAGTATAAGTACCAACCTGGGCTACAAGGTCTGTAACAGTTGCAACAAGTGCTGGAAATCCTGTGGATGAATCAACAGCACCATAAGCTGGCTCCATGCTGGTTAGAGGTGGCTGAAAGTCCATGGGATCAGGTTCTGCTGGCACAGTATTTTCAGTCTCCATGGCAACATATTCATGCACCAGGGTTTTTCTAGTAGCCGGCTTGGGTAGGGGTGACAGCCTTGCTACCAGGGTTCTCCTGGGGGCAGGTGTGGGTACCGCAGGCTTTCTAGGAGCCAGTTTAGGCAGAGGTGACAGCTTTGGTACCGGGGTTCTTCTGGGTGCCGGCTTGGGAGCAGCGGCTTTTCCAGGAGCCGGTTTGGGAGCTGCGGGTTTTCCAGGACCCGGTTTGGGAGCAGCAGGTGATGGTGTTGGTACCGGGGCAGGCCTAGGTACCGGAGGTCTCACCAGGGCAGACTTGGACACCGGTGCAGGTTTGTGTACCGGGGCTGGGTGCTTGGTTGGCCTTATGGGACAGCTGGTCAGCCAGTGGGTTGGAGCGGCACAGTACAGGCACAAACCTTCAGCTTGTCTCCTGGCACGTTCCTGTGGTGATAGCGGTCCATAGACTTTTCTTGCAGGAGTGCACACCTTGTCTGATGAGCCCCACATAGACTGTAGCAGCTCCTTCATGAATTCAGTCAGGTGTGCAAACATTTCTTGTAGGGTTTTCTTTACCAGCTCCACCACGAAATGAATCACCGCGGGTTCAGCAGTAGGCTTAAACATTTTGTCAGGTACTGTACCGGGGTGGTACAGAAAATGCAGGATTCTGAGCCCGGGATGCGGTGATGCCAAAACAAGGGGTCTGCGGTGAGGGGCGAGGTTGCTGCTGGAGGCAGCAAAAACAAATAAACTTGATGTAGGGGAAATCAGGAAACAGACTGGGACAGCAGGGTCTTGCATACACAGGATACCGGAGGGTCTGGAAACACACACCGAAGGGTTGGTAGCACGGCAGGGTTTGGTTTTCAGGAAACCACAGGAAAGTTCTCTCTTGCTGAGAGCAGATACAACTAATGTTTAAGCAGGGAACAGAAGGGGTGTGGCACTTTTATTAACAGAGAGGTCAGATGACCTGGAGTGTGTGAGTGTGTGTTTTGGTGCATTAACTATTTAGCTGCTGGAACACAGTGCTGGAAACAGGAATGACACGAAGTGCAGGATTTGGAAGGGTGCTGCCCTGCATGGATCAGGATCCTTACAGACGGTTTGTGGGAAGGTGGAATTCTCTTTGAATTTCTGCCAAGCGAACGCTTGCCGGGAATGATCGTCTGAAGTGGCTGCAGACTTTTCTGGCCTGGATGAGAAGCTCTGGCAGCCCTGGGTACTTGGTTAGGAAACGCTGTACCACCAGATTTAGGACGTGTGCTAGGCATGGTACATGCGTCAATTTACCCTTGCGTAGGGCGGAGAGAAGGTTGCTGCCATTATCGCAGACGATCATTCCCAGTTCAAGCTGGCGTGGTGTTAACCATCTCTGCACCTGCCCCTGCAGAGCTGACAAAATTTCTGGCCCGCTGTGGCTCCTGTCCCCTAAACAAACCAGCTCAAGCACAGTATGGCATCTTTTTGCTTGAGCCATTGCGTACACCCTGTCAGGCGTCGGTTTAACTGCCACTTCGCCAGAGACAGAGAAGGAGGAGGAGGAGGAAGAGGTGGTGGTGGTGGAGCAGACAGACCTCATACAAGCAGCTTTCTGGAGGCGTGGTGGATGAACAAGCTGCAGCACAGAGCTCCGTCTTGGATCCCTCCCAGCTGCAATCACAGTTATCCAGTGTGCCGTGAAGGAAATGTAACGACCCTGTCCATGCTTGCTGGACCACATGTCTAAAGTGACATGCACTGACTGCCTTTCCCAATGACTGGATAACATTGTCTTCCACGTGCTGGTATAGTGCTGGAATCGCCTTGTGTGAAAAGTAATGGCGTTTTGGAACCTGCCACTGTGGTACAGCACATTCAGCAAATTCACGGAAGGGAGCAGAGTCCACCAGCTGGAAAGGCAGCAGCTGCAATGCGAGTAATTTTGCTAAGCTGGCAATTAGACGCTGTGCTTGGGGATGGTTGGGACTATATTTTTTCTTTCGCTGCAGCAGCTGCGGCAACGTAATCTGACTGCGTAAATCTTCAGCTACTGGGATGATGTCACATTGTGAGGAAGGACCTGCTGGTACATCCATTACTGTAGCATCATCCCTGTCGGTGTAGGTTGTAGGCAATTGCATGGCAGGCAGGACATACAATGTGGGTAGAGACAGATGAGGAGGAGGAGGACCTACGCAAAGTTTTGCCCCAACGGGATGTGTGGCACTTGTTCATATGTCGCCTCAAGCACGTGGTACCCAAGTGTCCGGTGTTTATCCCACGCTTCAGCCTCCTCTGACATAGATTACAAATAGCAATGGTGGGGTCTGCTGCACAGTTCTTAAAGAACTCCCAGACAGCAGAGTTCCTGCATGTGTTCTTTGAGACAACAGCGCTCTGCACCGGAGCAGCTCTGACATGTGATGCCTTGGACTGGCTAGTGCTACGGTTGGTCACAGAGGATGTTGTGCCTCGTGTTTGCTGTGCCTCCTCCTCCTCCCCCTCCTCCTCACTTGATTCCTCAGTTCGATCTGGCACCCAGGTGGAGTCAGTGACCTCATCATCATCAATGTCATCTTCACCCCCTATCTCCTCGTCACTGGAGCCAACTTGGCAGTATGCTGCAGCTGCTGGGGCAACATGAGTGCCAGTTATTTGTGTGTCATCACTGGCACCCCCTTCCTCTAGGTTGATTATACTCCCTTGCTCAACCTCAGAGATTGAATCAGAGCACTATACTTGCTGCGCATCCTCAAGCAGCATGTCACTCTCATTGTAGTCAAACAATTCAGCTGACTCCTCCGTGTGTGATAGCGAGGCTACGGCAGGAGTAGCTGTGGACATGGAGGCTGCATTAGATGCTTTGGCAGCTGAGGTGGACTGTAAAGCACTAGAAGCCTGGCTGGCAGAGGACTCGGAGGATGAGGATGGCCTGGTTAGCCAATCCACTAAGTCCTCTGTATGTTGCCGCTGCTTAAGACGGCCAGCACCAGTTAGAAAGGACAAGCGTGCCCCTGCAGAGGATGCACCACGTCCACCATGACCAGAGACACAGCCTCCCGACACAGGGGCTGCTTGCCCTCTTATCTGTGTCTGGGAGCGTCTGCCTGTCCTTTTTGTTCTTTCAGACATGGTGAGTGATATATAGTTTAATATATACAGAACTCTGATTCAACTCTGGTATAAAGATTTAAATAACTCTGGTATAACTCAGTGAGACACACTGATAGCTGGCAGCCAGTGACAAGAGACAGATCACCTTAATTCACAAATGTTTTAAAGAAATTAGTGAGCCCCAAAATACAGCGTGGTACTGTATGTATGACGATACACAGATCACCTTAATTCACAAATGTTTTAAAGAAATTAGTGAGCCCCAAAATACAGCGTGGTACTGTTTGTATGACGAGACACAGATCACCTTAATTCACAAGGGTTTTAAAGAAATTAGTGAGCCCCAAAAATAATTGCTGGCTGTGTGACGAGACTCAGAAGATCACCTCAATTCACAAATGTTTTAAAGAAAGTTGTAAACCCCAAAAAAAATTGCTGGCACAGTGACAAGACACACATCACCTAAATTCCCTGATATTTGGTATAAATGAGACCCAAAAAGACTTGCTGGCACAGTGACAAGACCCAGAAAATCACCTCAATACACAAATGTTTTAAATAAAGTTGTAAACCCCAAAAAAACTTGCTGGCACAGTGACAAGACACACATCACCTAAATTCCCTGATATTTGATCGAAATGAGACCCCCAGACCCCCCAGTAGCGTGGCAGACCGGCAGTAACAACACACACAACTATCTTCTTTGAAATCTCCTCTGAAATGCGTGCAGAAGCGCTGCGTGGAAACCTTATATAGTGTGCTGCGGGACTTAGCTCTGTGAGCCCATGATTGGGCAAAATTTGCCCAATCAGGACTCTGAGCGGTGATTGGCATAGTGTTCAACCAGTCTTGCACCAGACCTGTGGTCAGGTGCAAAGCTGTAGCCAATTACGAGCTTCAGGCAGTGGGAAAATGCATTGTGGTCCATTGTGGTCGAACATGCGGCGAACACCCGGAAATGTTCAGGGTTCGCGATCTGCTCGAACAGGCTAAGTTTGGGTCGAACCCCGAACCATCCGAACCCGAACAGCTCATCCCTAATAGAGAGATAGAGGGATAGAGAAATAGAGGGATATATAGAGAAATAGAGGGATAGATAGATAGATAGATAGATAGATAGATAGATAGATAGATAGATAGATAGATAGATAGATACAGAGATAGAGGGATAGATAGATACAGAGATAGAGGGATAGATAGATACAGAGATAGAGGGATAGATAGATACAGAGATAGAGGGATAGATAGATACATACAGAAATAGAGGGATAGATATGGATGGATAGAGGAATAGAGCTAAATAGATAGACTGATAGATATGTTTGGATAGAGAAATAGAATGATATACAGATATAAATGTGTTGATTTATAAACAGAAATATATAATCGATATATGGAAATAGATGTATGACTATATAAGTAAAGATAGATGTCTTCATAGATAAAATGATATAGACCAATATAATAGATGCATAGATACCAATGATACCATGCACTTGTCTCAAAGGCTGCAGTGCATCACCTAGCTTCAGTATTTAATGAAGATTTGAGAAAAAATCCTGGATTAGGACAGAATCGCTGATTCTTCATGAAACCTAATGAATCACACTCAAAGACTTCTGAGTGATCCTATCCTCTGTGACTAGATAGATAGATAGATAGATAGATAGATAGATAGATAGATAGATAGATAGATAGATAGATACAGAGATAGATAGATAGATATATACAGAGATAGATAGATACAGAGATACAGAGATAGATACAGAGATAGATTTAGAGATAGATAGATAGATACAGAGATATATACAGAGATTGGATACAGAGATATATACAGAGATATATATACAGAGATAGATACAGAGATAGATAGATAGATAGATAGATAGATAGATATGGGATAGATAGATATGGGATGGATGGATAGACAGATAGATAGACAGATTGATGGATAAAGATAGATCCATTTCACATAAAATGTACTTTTTATGTCATTGTTATTTTTGATATACTAGTACAATAGATTATATGCTATGTGGAAGCTGAACTTTAAGCGACATATTCGCAGTTCTGTGCAGAGTACTTTATTCTCCTGTATTATGCAAGAAGATACAATGTGACACAAGCTATTTCAGCAGAGTTTAGCTTTTTATGCTTCAGGCTATCACATGACCTTTAGTTTAATTCCACTCTTTGTAGTTTTTGTGTTTTTTTTCGTCTTTTCCTTTTTGTTTTAAAGTCGGAACACTGTGAGGAAACTTGGCAAAAAGCAGAGAACACATTTGCAAATAATTATTAGTTTGAAAGGGATGCTATAGGGAAGAAGCTTGCAGGTGGCACTCACAGCTCGAGTAGAAGACCGACTTCTCAAAGGATACAATCACTAACGCGGGATCACTATCTGCTCTGGTCCTGAGCCATTCATGTGTGTTTCTCTAACGAGCGATAATAGCTATCATGCAGATATGTGTATAAACAAGGCACATAAAACACATGGCATAACATGTTTCCGTCCATTAAACATCTTCAATCAATCGAATAAATAAATCACATGTGACCTTGGCACGTGTTTCAATGACTGCGATGCTTTGTTACGGCTTAATAATGTTACAGGAATTTTTATTGAAACAAACCAGATATTTTCCATAGATCATTTTATACCTATATCAAACCTGGTCTCATTAACCTCTTTCGACACATGTTTGTTCCTCGAGTGTATGGAGACTTTATCCTCCGTAGCGTGAACCGGGCTTGCTCGTGTTATCTCTGTAGTGGAGGAAAACCCATAAGAAAGTTTAGAGATTGGTGTCTCTGTCCTTATTTTCCCTTGATATTAATAAAAACCCCACAAACATTCTAGCAACCAATATGACCAGGACTGCCATCAGAAATCTTGGGGCCCCTTTCTGAACCACTGGTTGGACCCCCTTTCCCTCTGCTGCCCATCTCAGTAAATTAATTAAAAATAAAGCATTTTGCCTCCTCTTCTGTTTACCGTCTTTTATAGAAAGGGGGCTAAATCACTTGTGGTTCAGCAAGGGGATAAAAAGTGTCCCCTAGTGGAAGAGTGCTCAGCCTGTACCTCTGCCTCGTGCGGGTCATACTAATCACTCCCTCGGTGATGCATTTGAGTGCTTCTACCGCCCCAGGTTCTGCTCTCCACCGGGAATTTTTTGGAATGATGGTGGGCTGATCCTGGTTGGCATGGAGATTATAATAAATCTGTGGCACTTAGACAAGTCGCACTGGGTTTGGCAAGGGCCAGGACCCATTGGAGCCACTAGGCCCCTGAACATATCAGGGCTGCCATCAGAAATATTGGAGCCCCTTTTCTGAACCACTGGTCAGGCCCCCCTTCCAACAGCTGCCCATTTCAGTAAATGAAGAATAAAACAATTTGCCTCTTCTTCTGCTTACCTTATTTTACAGAGAGTGGGCTAAATCCCTGGGGATCCAGAAAATGGATAAAAGGTGTTCCCTAGCAGTCTGGCGGGCTAGCATTTGGTCTGTACCTGGTGCAGACCATACTAATCATTCCTTCAGGAATGAGTCGGAACGTTCTGACAAGCCCCAGATGCTGCGGCTCACCAGAAGCTTTCTTGTTATCCAGTCGTGGTTGACATGGAGGGGCCCTTACATTTGTCACACTTAGACAAGCTGGAAAGGGTTTGGCAATGGCCAAGGCCCCCTGGAGCCACTGGGCCCCTTAACATATCATGGGCTGTCACCCCCTGGTGGCTGTCCTGGATGTTACCCTCCTGATCTCAGCCCTGAATATGGCATGAATGTAAAGAAACTCCAGTAATACAAAAGTGATAATCAGGCTCGTAATGCACAGTATGTCGTCTTCATTTTAGTTTATGCTTAGTTGTGTAAAGCTTTAAATATTAAGGGTGTTATGAGGGAATCCATAATGTCTGAGGCTTTCATGGTACTAAGCATGCAAATAATAAAATATCATTAAAACATAGCTTTTTGAATGATATTAGAGCAATATCTGTACATCAATATGCCACCCATTGCTTGCATGCCATTTAGTGAGACGTCCTATAGGGTTATTCAGTATTCATTGATGAAGCTTCACCTGCCACTGTTTTTATCTCCCTTTAGTGAAACACAAAGGTTTGTCGCAATTGCAACAATGGCAAATACAGGCATTTATTGAATAATCCACCCCTGGCATATCAAAAATGCATGGTGTCCAAACAGGGAAGTCACCATATACCGGATTTAGGTTGTCCCATAGATCAAAGGTCTTTGTGGCACTTGAGGTCCTTGCATAGGAAAAGCCTGAAGGTTGGACCGGACTTGACTCACTTTAGTAATATGTGGGATCAGTCAAACGGTCAAGCCAGCCGAGGAAATATTAGGGAGGGAGTTGGAAGAATGGCACAATAGGGACTCTATAGGGAGTGATATAACAACAGTCGACTGGAGGATCAGAGGGATGAGGGAAAAGCACAATGGGTTGTGATAGTGATGGTTTAGAAGTCCAATGAAAGCTTTAGCTTCAAGGTCTTTACGTTCTCAATCCAGCTTTGCAACTATGTTGTCTTCTATTTATCCAGTTTTTTAAAATTCTTATCTTTATACAAAATTGAATATCTAGTCAAAGAAGAATTTATTACACAATCAACCATGATGAACCCATCTCTAAAGACCAACTGGTGGTTGAAACATTTCTGAATCTTCTGGTGGTGGTGGAAAAAAAACATCTTTGGGAGAACAATCCTTCAGTGCTGTAGACTTTTTCTCCATGTCTGATAACTATGACTTTAGCCTTTGTACTGCAGCTAAAGACTCTGCCGCCATACACACCCTACTGAGGTATAGGCTTCCCACTTTGCAATACGACTTTCAGAGCGGTCGGTTGACACTTGGTCCATTTGATGGACCTTCACATCTAAGGGTTGACCATTTATCTAGTTGACTTCATAAAATAGGATAAAAAATGTTTAAGTCATCCGAAAATACACAAGAACATCACTAAAGCAGTTGAGTGAGCAACATAATTAATTCCGTATGCTGGAGTTGGTGCTTTCAAAGCTATATAATGTAAATTCTAGGTATTTGACACTAATGTTAACATTGTGTTTGCCTTTCAGACATTCTATCCATGTCAAGGAAGAGCCAGTGATGGCAGATGATGAAGACTGCCCAATGTCCCTTGTCACAACAGCAAACCATAGTCCAGAATTGGACGAAGACAGAGAGCTTGAGGAAGAGCCATTGTCTGAAGATCTGGAATAAAAAAAAAAAATTAAAAGAAGAGACTTGAGAGACCTCAAATGAAGGGACATAGCACTGACCTTCACAACCACTCCACAACCATGAATATTTGACAGATTTTTACTGTGACTATTTATTACGCATGGATAATGGAGACCTTCCTGGAGGAACTTGTTAAAATAGCCCTTTGGGATTCAACTCACAACAGGCCTAAAGAGCTTGTTGACTTCTTTTTTTTGTAGTACAAAAAAACAAACTGATTTTCTTGAAAAACAAAAACAAAACAAAAAAAAAACTTTTCTTTATATAATGGCTCGCCCATTTAAAATATGGCTCAAAAGGGTTCATGAAATGACTGAATATGAGGACGCGTTCTTCGGAAATGCAGATGGCCTCATATACTGCCAAAAATAGTGTTAGTTTCATCAATGTGAATCTCAAACATGACAGTAGATAATAATGTTCGAAACAGTTGCCGGTCAAGTTCAACTTGTTGCTTTTGTTTTTAATTTGCACAGAAGTAGAATCAGAAATTAGCATCACTGCTTGTTCTGGCCGAACCGAGAGGAAAAAAATTAAAAAAAAGACAAACAAGCACATTTTTATTTTATTTTCGTTTTTTTTAGTATTTTCTTGGATTTTTATTTTTATGTTGGTACCACCAACTGTAAATGACATAAATCCGTTATTGAAAAAAAATAAAAATACGCAGTAATTAGACTGTTGCAACCATCTAGAAAAAAAACAAAACAAAACAAAAAAAACGTAGGCTTCCGGTCTGTGCTGTTAGTGTTAAGTTGTAAAGTGCAATCCTAAACTAACATTGTCTGTGCAAAATGCCATAAAAAAACAAGAGCGGAAAAAAAATAAAACTTTTGCATATCTGCATAAATCTTAACGACTATACTCTTTACCTCCTCGTGTTAAAGCTTTGTCTACCTGAAAACACAGTCAAAGGCTACAGCTGTAAACCAAAGCCAACTCTAACGATGGCCAATAGCTCGACGACAGAAGCAGCCACATGCTTTGGTCAGTCTTCTGTAACTTTAATTAGTACAAAGGAACCTTTCCACGAACTACCTGCTGTTTTCTGATGACCTCTGGGATCTTTCCATGTTAGCCCTATACCAAGAAAAAAAAATAAAAAAAAATATGGAAATGTTAATTGAGTTATAGCGTATTCTGAGGCCAAAAGCCACTCTAGACACATCAAAGATTTGCTTTCACGTAAGACAAAGGTGAGAACGATCTCGCTCTCCGGTGGAAGTTGTTAACGGGAAGCAACAAAATGTGGATCTCCAACCAAAATAAATATCTATGTACTTGATGCTAATGCAGAATGCATATTGTTATTTAAAGAAAATGTGTTTTCATTTTTTTTTTTTTTTTTTTTACTTTCATTAAGTCGGTCGCTTCTTTTTTTGGTTTTATTTTTTATTTCCCTTGTGGTGAATACATGTGGTTAGAATGTTGTATACTGTGTAGTCTTTCTCTGTTGTGTACTATTTTTTTTATAGTCTTAAGTTATAATAAACAAACAAAAAAAAAATTGTAGGAACCAAACATAAAAGGTCTAGTAAAGCCAAAAATTAATTTTTTCTTATTGATTTAAAGCGAGCTAGGTAAGTTTTTACACTGAAAGCAAAGATATAGCAATTGTAGACCATGGTATTTATTTTCAGTCAAACCAAAGTTACATAGAATTCTGCCTCTGTTTATACGGGAAAATGACGGTAACGATACTCTCCCTTTCGACGAAGACTTGAGCAAGCCAAATTTCTGGAATGCCGGTTTTCAAAACGACACCCCTTAAAATAATAATAAAAATAATAATAATAAACGAAACAGTTCTCTTTAATTGTTGACAATAACAAAGTCAGATGTTTGCTGAAACCTAGAACCGTTCCATGTTGCTCTTCATGTGCTGTGCCAAGTCTTAAGAACACTTTACCCCCAACCAAGGGACCTCATGACCTAATTATGGTTATTGCTTTACTAAAAAAAAACAAAAAAAAAAAAAACACCAGTGGGTTTTTTTTTTTTGACAGAAGGTGGCTGCTAGAGTTTAACACACATACCAGTTCCATGCAGTGGAACCAGTTCTTGCAAGCTAAGCTCGTCGACGAAAAGATACACCCAGTCATCTATCATGCCAAATAGAAGGACACAAAGGCTTTCAAAGGGATTATCCCACTTACCCAAAAAAATAAAAGGCTTTCTGGAAGCTTCTACCTCTGCAGAAAAAAAAATGGAAAAAAATAAATAAATAAAAAATACAAAATTAGAAAAATATTATGGCAGATAACATTAGTCGTCAGAACGTCACCGTAACTGCTACTTTTCATGATGTGCGTCTTCTGGTCATGGTCAAAGAGAAAGTCCACTAGAAACATACAAACATGTCACATTATATATATATATATTATTATTATTTTTTATCGTGCTCCGGACTTTGCAAGGATAACTTTGTTGCCAAAAAAATAAATAAACAAAAAATACCCAGAAAGCAGCAATCGGTCTTCATATGTGTGTCCACCCAGTTAGGAGATGATAGTCAACGTGATAGCTTCACCATCGAGAAAGTGGCCAAAGACTACTATGATAAAGTACGCATACCTCAGTTACAAAACTTTTGAAAGGAAGTCTCAGCCACAGAATGCATATTCCTGTAGAGTTTTGCATGGTTTTTTTTGTATAATTACCATTTTAAAAAAAATAAATAAATAAAAAATAGCTGCTTGCACATTATACCAGAAAAACCTCCAAAACTGCAGTTGCTTTGAAATTAGATGTTAGTTTTCTTTGGGGTTTTCTGAGATGCTTGGTCTGTATTTTGATAATTGTGCATATTATGTATAAAAAAAAAAAAAATATGTTGGTGGACCCATAAATGAACCAGACTTTTTTTTTTTCTAAGAAAACTGTTGCTTTAATGCATTTCATGACTTTTTAACTCTTATATCATCGCTTGCTAGTAATAGCAAAACACGCTTCCCCCTCCCTTCCCCGCTCTGCTTTTGCGTAGCTATTGTAAGGCTTTGAACTGATGTATGTATTTATTGCTTGATCTTCTGTGCATACCTTATAAAGCATAATGTCTGACAATTTAATCGGCTCATGTATTCTTGCTTCTGTCATCATGCGCTTATGATGGGGAACCATTATGTTTTGTATACAGCCAATTTTTTAACTGTAGCACAAACATCTGTTTATGTACTGGTGGTATATATCTGTTTATTTATCTTTTTTCGAGGTAAACTGATTTTTGATACTTTTTTTTTGCGTTACTGTGTACTGTGTTCATACCTTGAATTCTCTGACGTTAGAAGACATGGTTGAATTGTAACAGCTGTTATTTGTTCTGTATTCATGGCTCTCACTGCTGAAATAAATTAACAAAAAAAAAACAAAACGAAAAAAAAAAAGGACCAAATCTAGGATTTGAAAGAAAAAAAAAACTGTCTACCTCTAACACCAGGGAGTTATCAGATTTTTTTTTATTTTACATAGTTTTTTGTCTACAATAAAAACACATAATTGCTTAAATCTAGTGGGTTTATGGCTTACATTCTATAGTGTTACATTCGTTGAACAGTTCTACTGTTTGGAAAATAAAAACAAAAATCGATGTGACTGTTACGAGTATTTCCTTTGAAAAAACAAAAACAAACATAAAGGAATTCTGTCATAGTCATTCTCCAGCAGGGATGTCCACCCTGAACCTCCCGCGTTGGGCATCGTTCCTGCTAATGTCCGTCCTGCCATGGGAAACTGGATTTGTGGTCCGAAAAAAGAAAAGAAGGACTAGGTTTGACTCCCAGATTTTATTGCTACTAAACTTTACACATGTATCATTTTTTTGATTGAGGGAATCGGAAGCACAGGTAGAACTACATCTACTGAACCACTTAAAAAAAAAAAAAAAAACTATTTTAAACTATACTAACATTGGTCACGATCACTTGAAGCTGTTACAAATGTATCCACATTTAGTATCCATACCTAAATTGTGACATGCTAAAGTGTGAAAGTCAGTATTTGCTTTTTTTTTTATAAAAAAAAATTAAAAATTTTTGAAAAAAAATGATCCTGGTTTTTCTTGTACAATGTAGCTACTATAAAACGTATCACTCTCTTGCATTGTTGGTATATTTGTTCAAATAATTAGAATATTTCATCGATGAAATCTGATTCAGTTGGAAAAAAAAGGATGTACATTTTTACTATATGTATAAACAATATTTCTGAACTGTTGGATGTAAACATGTATATGAAACCATTTCATTCATTTGCCTACATTTCTGGAATAAAATAAAATATCTAAATCTTTTGACCCGATCACTTTAACATATATGAAGTCGGATTCCTTCCAAAACTTTTTGATGACTTTGTCACTTTTGGGGACCTATAGATAAGTGGTTCCCAACTCTGGTCCTCGTGGCCCCCTAACAGGCCAGGTTTTAAAAATTCCCTTGAGGAAATGCAGAGTGAATCCTGCAATCGCTGAGCAGCGAATCATATCACCTGTGCTGTGCTTCAGATATCTGGCAAACCTGGCCTGTTACGTGTATATGAGGACCAGGGAGAGGAATCACTGCTATAGAAGATCGTTTGTATCGTCACACATTGTGGGATGACCAATACGGAGTTTATGTTGCATCCACCTGGTTGCACTCACCAGCAAAGGACGACCTCAATGCAAGATGCCACTCAGCCCACATTGGCCAAAATTCCAATGTAGAAACCACTAATGGACCTGGCACTTATTCAAGGATCAAGCATTATTTAGGACATGTGTCAAATAACATTTCTGCCCCTCACTGGAGCCTTTCTCAAGTGATCTCAGTCTCAATATCAATTCCTATATCTCTTGAGAAAGCCTCCAGTGAGGGACTGAAATGTTGTGTGCCGCATGTCCTAAATAAAGCTCTATCCTTGATTCTTCCTCGGGTGCCTGGTCCATTTGTGGCTTCTAGTTCCACATTTATTTGCTCTTTATAACCAGAACTCTTGTAACTCTATGTAAGGTGTTCAGACGAGTTTATATTCAACACACTGGCCTTGCATCGCTTCGTAGATTTAATTTTGTCCTTGATGTAGGGCATAGATGTGAGCATGAAGACGTTGCAAAGATATAATCCACAATAGCCAGAGGAAAGGTTATCATGCCCTTCCCTATATTGTAGAATTGCAAAATAACACATACTTTTAATTTCTACAAAGAGCACAGGGTCATACCGGCACTCGTGTCTACAACTGGCACCCAACTGTTTCTGAAGAATACGTATTAAAACCAATAATAAAGATATATTAGCATTCTAGTTTAGTTATATGCAAGAATGCATAGGTTGAGTATCCTTCATCCGAAATGCTCAGAAACAGAAGTATTTTGGATTTCGGATTTGTTTTTATTTTGGAATATTTTCAAGTAATTATTATTATAATACTTTATTCAAATAGCTCCAACATTTTTCACAGCGCTGAACATTGGGCACAATATAGACAGTGTTACAATACATTGACAACGTTTAACAAATCATCACGGAAGAAATGAGGGCCCTAGTTCCATGGGTTCTTACAATCTAGAAGGGTTGGAGGGTGAGAAACAGGCGGAGAGGCCTGCACGGTCAGAGTCATGAGCAAGTTTTAAAGTGAACTGTTTTGGGCATCCCTGACCAGGAATATCTGGGGGATGGGAACTAAACACGAAACTAATTTAAATTTCTTATACATGTACCCCGAAGGTCATCTTATGCAATACTTTTAAAGCTTTTTTTTCCCCCGTCACATGAGGTCAGGTGTGGAATTTTCCACTTGTGGCGTCACATCGGGGCACAAGAAGCTTTCCGACTGTGGATGTGCAGATAAGGGATACTCGACCTGTTCCACATTTTTCAATATCAATTATATTTCCTTAACTAACAGGGCTATCCAGAGAAAGGTGAAACTCTGGAGAACTTTTGGAGAAGTGAAAATTCTAGGTCAAAATAGCCAAACCAGAAAATTTCTCCCATTTATCTCACTTTTCAAATCAGCTATTTTGACCTAGAATTTTCACTTCTCCAAAAATTCTTCAGAGTTTCACCTTTCTCAGAATAACCATGTAAGCAAATAAAATGATATAACATATTGGTGGAGAAAGGATTATTCTACGTGACAGGCAAATGGCCTATAAAGGGTTGATTCTTCTACAGGAGACTTTGGGTTAGCTCCTGCTTTGTATAGTGATAGCGGCTAGACAATTATTATTATTTTTAGAAAAGCTAGGTTTTTCGTTGAATGGAGATATATACGGTAAAACGATGGTTTCTTCTTGTACATCTGTTCTAGGTGTCCTGTTCGACAGTAAAAATGGGTGCATTATTTAATGGCCGTGTGAGTTCACTGAGCAACATATGGGCTCATTCCCTAATTACACCATATTATTAGTCTTAGTGCTTGACAACTGTGAGAATAGTGGCAGCTGGTAAAGCTTTAAAATGTTGACGCAGTGAAATTTACCAGACTGAGCATGTCTGAAGTGGGCAGAGTTCAACATCACCACAATTCCTTTACTTTCCATAATAAGACCAGATTGAGTATTGTCGATCGACTGGCGCTTTCAGGTGCTTTTGAAGATTGAGTATGCTCGATCTTATTAGTGAATGGGTTAATCTCAGAGCACAAATGAACACTCTGGGCACTGTGCCTATTCAGTGTAATTTGAGCTGGCATGGATCTGACAAGGTGCAGGTCCTGATGTAGTTGTAGGTTTCACATGACTCAAGTGGACAACCAGCCATTCCAGTGGTGTTCAGCGCAAACACTTTCAGAACTACTGGCAATCCAGGAATGAACTACGGTACGTTCTTGGCCTTTTCTCCCAGAATGTATATCAGCGAGCACTGAAGTCAGCTTTCCAGGCAGGACAATTCCCCTACAATTAGAGGGCAGAATCAGCCCTTCAGGAATGGTTAAGGAGGAGTAAAGACAGCAAGGTCACTCTAATCATTCCTTTTGTAGAGAATGATCACAGTGCCTATAGTGTCCCTTTAAAGATAGATCATATTGCAACAGTCTATACCCCTTTTGTACATCAGTTAATTACCTCCAGGCATATCCTCCTCACTAGGCTTTGATAAGATGAGGCAATGAATGGCTACATGGGTTCTATCTATATACTGTAACATATGGTAATTTCCCTTAAGTAGATGAAAGATTGACAGAGACCTGCTATTACATGAACTCCAATAATTAAATCCATGTTTATCTTCTATTGTTTTTACATTACAGCTTCAGTTTGCTTTTGTTTAATTAACACTTCCATGCTACAACTTTTTCTGTACTAGGTGCTCCAAACACTTAATAAGTATTAAAATCACGAAAGATCCAGCAATAACTGAAAACAGATAATTCTGCAAAATTTAACTTACAAGGGGTTAATCAGAGAGCACTGAAATGTCACGACATTTCAATCCCCGCACTTCGGGGAATCAAATTCTCAGACCCTGCAGTGAATTCAGTATTCACCGCAGGGTTCCCCAAGGGCAGGGTTTAAGAGGCCGATTGGATCCAAAAATAATCGCCAAAAAAATCATTGAAAATCTGCCAAAAACCTGCCGATACGATACGTAAAATCGGATCGGTCCGAAACACCGCAGAAAACCCGCCGAACGTACTCGACAATCCGCTGCAAACCCGCCAAACACATCCAAAAAAAGCAGATGATTTGCCGAACACAGTGCCGACTAGCCGCCAGAAAAAGCTGACAAGTCAACGAACGGGGTAAAAAAAACAACAAAAAAACGCAATGATTGAAACTCAAACAATTTCAAACGCTGTTTGCAAAAAAACTACTGGACGAAAATGTCTGTAATTAACATATAAGATCCTATAATAATAATAATAAAAAGGTCTGTTACAGAAAACAACGCTATTTAAACCAAATAGGATTTTTTTTCGAAACAAATCACCAAAAATGCCTAAAAAAATCTTAAAAAATAAATAAAGAGACTTTTTGCTGCAAATTAAAAGAATAAACGGTGTCACGGAGATATAGAGTAAAAACAGGGATATTTTTTACATTGAAGCCTATGGGATTCACCTGAAAAAACCTGCCGAATGAAACCACCGAACAGCAGGTAATTTCACTGACATCTCTCTGCTGTTCGGTGTCTGTGAATAGAATAACCATTGCTTCTCTATGGAGAGTTCACTGCCGTCGAATGGGCACCGTATTTTTGCTGGCAAATTGCCAATATTTGGAGAATTGCCAGGTTTTGAATAGCCAAATGTCCCCGAAATTGCCCATACAGGGAAAATTCACCAATCGGTGAAATTTTTGGACCAGTTCGGCTCTCTGTGAATAACCCTGTAAACCTCTCCTTACCACAAAAGGTTAAATAAATTCACATATTGTGGCATAACCCAAATTCAACCTAAATGATAATAAAATAGTCAAGACTTCAAAAATGTGAATTAGTCCCCTGTATGGGAAACAAACAATAATTGTAAAGTCCAAAACAATATCTAAAACATATATACAGTATATACAGTATATATACATATACAGTGTATATATATGTATGTATACATATATTTATTGATATAAAATATACATAAAGGGCCAAATTACATGGTGCTACCAGTGCTCACCTGAATGAGCATTAACGTTAGCCCAAGTAGTTACCGCAAATTACTATCCAAACGCTAACGGGTTAAGTAACCCATTACCATTTGGTACTTTGCGCTTTTCATTGCGAGCTTACTGTACTTTGCGCTCCCTATACTTAACAAGGGGAGCGCAAAGTGTTAATCAGCGTTAGGATTACAAAGTAAAAAAGCGCTGATTAACATTCGGCTGCGGTTAACAAAAAGTTAACCAGACCCAGGACTTGGTGTTAACGGATTCCGCTTCTGCAGAATCTGTTAACACCAGCCAAAAAAATAAAAAAAATTGTTGTATACTCACCTCCTGTCCTGCGGCGAGGACCGCGGCTACAACCACCTCCTCAGTCCGACGGGAGCAGGGAAAGACTGGGGGAAAAGTCCCCCCAGTCTCCCCCTGCGTATCACTAAGCTGGCCGGCCAGATCTCGTGAGGCGAGATCTGGCAGGTCAAGTGACCGCAGGCGTCTGGCTCAATGGATTCCTATGGACTCCATCGAGTGGTTGCTCGCGGCAAACCCCAGTGCTGCCGCGAGCATCCCGGGGCTTTGCACACGGTAACAATGCAGGCTGCTTTTTCAGCGCCTTCATTGTAATCTAGCGGTAAAATGGGCGTGCTAGGGGAAAACTGCAGGTGCAGTTTTTCCTCCCTAGCGCCCCCCGTTTTACCGCTAGCAAGGTTATTCAAAGAGAGTTGAAAATCAGGAGAAAGACTGGAGAATGGAAAATAGCCAAACTAGAAAAATTCTCCCTTTCATCTCACTTTTCAAATTGTCTATTTTGACCTAGAAATTTCCATTCTCCAGTCATTCTCCTGCTTTTCACCGCTCTCTGAATAACCCTGTATGATTGTAATTTGGCCCAAAAATGGCAAACTTTCAGCTAAATCCAGCCCAAAAACAAATTAATCAAAATCATTCCACCGGCATATTTATAAGTAATGGTTGTTGTTTCAGGCAGCATTGTGGTTGCTTCCAGTACAGAGGACTTATGTGGCCCATATAAATAAAAATAAATATTCCAGTACAGAGGACTAGTCCACATTTTTGAGGTCTTGGACTCTTGATGACCTTCAATTTTGTTATCTAACACAGAATTGGTAACTTAGAAACCTCACATGGACCTGTGTGTCCACCCTCTAGAATCTGCAAACTGCAACACTGTTGTTTTAGTGTTATTGTAAATTCAATAAAACTTTATTTACAAAAAATAAGAAACAATTAAAAATAAATAATACAGAGGGTTTAACCCCTTAATGCCGCAGGACGTACAATTACCCCTAGTTGCCAAGGGATTTCCTAAGGAATTCCCATGGTGGAGATAGGGGGGCTCTTTGAACCCCTTTATCTACTGATCGGTGGCAGCTAGGGGGTCATGTAGGGTATCATTTCCTTTCGAATGATACCAAACATGACCATGTTACAAGTAAAGTTAAAGTGTAAAAAAATAAAAATAGAAATAATAAAAAAAAATTAAAAAATTTAAAGACGTGCTTTTCATTTTTTAATGCAGCACTATTGTTCACATTTCAATTATAATGTGAACAATGATGCTTCACTAATGATTTTTTTTGGGGGCGTTTAGCTAAAATCACGTAATTTCTCCCAAAAAAAAAAATGGGTTCCCCGTTGAATTTTTTTTAACAAGTCTAACCCATAGAATATAACCGCAAAGGCTTGGGTTATAGAATGCGAAAAAAAAATACTTTACACACTGTGGATGATTGAAATTTTATTGAAAATTCTAATTTTTTTACATTTTTTGTTAGCATTCTGGCAGGGCATGACATATACATATAATAATGATATATTATTAATCTGACGAGTCTGCCGGAAAGAACGATATTAAAACCGCGTTTTAAAATGGTCAAAATGACCTCAGCAAACTTCTAGTTCCCAAACTGCGCCGAAGTTGTAAAATTACTCCCGTCCTTAAGGGGTTAAGAATTAAGTTGTGCCACATATTTGTCATCGAATTCATACGTTTTTGTACAAATTACCTTTGACAGGTCACTTAATTGTTGGATTGTCAGAATGTTTCAACAACCTATATATTCTCAACGGAATTTAAGCGGTGGTCGACTCATCATTAAAATCAATTATACTAAAGAAAATGGCTCTCACAAAGGGGATATTCAATAAGCGCCGAACTTGCCACCGAATTGCATCGAACGGTGCGTTTTCCCATACAGTGCATATTTGTGACAGTTCAGCTATTTAGAGAGCTGTCGATTCGCCAAATACTGACAAATTGACAGCGAAATATGGTGCAATGAAATTGTCCCATAGAGAAGTAATGGTTAATCTATTCAAAGAATGGCAAACTGCACCGAAATGTTGGCAACATGCCCGGTGCTTCAATTCGACAGGTTTAATCAGACGAATCCCATAGGATTCAATGTAAAAGAAAATATTACTTTTTTTTAAAAAAATTAGGTATTTTTCTGGATTTTTTTTATGGGAAATTTTTATTTGCCATTTTTTTATAATTCTGTAACAGACTGGTTTATTATTTTTTATAGGACCTTTTTTAATTTCCACACATGTGTATGCATGTACAGTTGTGTTCAAAATTATTCAACCCCCAATGCTGTAAAGGGTTTTAGGGAATTTAGTGTACATTTGTAATTGTATTCAGAATGAAATCCTACAAGGACTTTTTAAAGAACCATATGCAACTAAAATGACATCAATTGGTTTTGTAATACAGTAGTAAATGTTTCTTTTGTGAATTCTTCATTGACACAATTATTCAACCCCTTAAAGACTACCACTTTGAAGAACAGAGGTTCATTCAAGTGTTTTCAATCAGGTATTGAAAACACCTGTGGATGTCACGGAGCAGCAATAAAGCATAATAAGCACCAATTAGGCAGCTTTAAAATGACTGTGATACTCAGCTCCTTCTAGACATTTACTGGTGTGGTTACAAACATGGTGAAGTCAAGAGAATGGTCCAGGAAGACAAGAGAAGAGGTGATTACTCTTCACAGGAAGGGCAATGGCTATAAGAAGATTGTAAAGATGTTAAACATACCAAGAGAGACCATAGGAAGCATCATTCGCAAATTCAAGGAAAAGGGCACTGTTGAAACGCTACCTGGTCGTGGCAGAAAGAAGATGCTGACTGACTGCTGTGCGCTACCTGAAGCGTAGAGTGGAGAAAAGTCCCCGTGTGACTGCTGAGGAACTGAGAAAAGATTTGTCAGATGTGGGTACTGAAGTTTCAGCTCAGACAATACGGCGCACACTGCGTAATGAAGGCCTCCATGCCAGAACTCCCAGGCGCACCCCCTTTCTGTCTCCAAAGAATAAGAAGAGTCGACTGCAGTATGCCAAAAGTCATGTGGACAAACCACAGAAGTTTTGGGATAGTGTTCTGTGGACTGATGAAACAAAATTAGAACTGTTTGGGCCCATGGATCAACGCTATGTTTGGAGGAGGAAGAACAAGGCCTATGAAGAAAAGAACACCTTGCCTACTGTGAAGCATGGCGGGGGTCAATCATGCTTTGGGGCTGTTTTGCTTCTGCAGGTACAGGGAAGCTTCAGCGTGTGAAAGGTACCATTAATTCTCTTCAGTACCAGGAGATATTGGATGACAATGTGATGCAGTCCGTCACAAACCTGAGGCTTGGGAGACGTTGGACCTTTCAACAGGACAATGATCCCAAGCATACCTCCAAGTCCACTAGAGCATGGTTGCAGATTAAAGGCTGGAACATTTTGGAGTGGCCATCTCAGTCACCTGACTTAAATCCGATTGAGAACCTCTGGTGGGACTTAAAGAAAGCAGTTGCAGTGCGCAAGCCTAAGAATGTGACTGAACTGGAGGCTTTTGCCCATGACGAATGGGTGAAGATACCCGTAGATTGCTGCAATACACTTGTGTCAAGCTATGCTTCACGTTTAAAAGCTGTTATAACTGTAAAAGGATGTTGTACTAAGTACTAAGATTGAATGTCACTTGGGGGTTGAATAAAACTGATAATGATGTGAGCACAGAAAAGACATTTGTGGTTATTTCATTATAAATGTTATGTTATATTTGTCTGACCTACACGTGCCTCTTTGATTTAATTGTAAGCAAGATGACTGAATGATCAAAATCAATGTCAAACTGACCAAAACACTCAATTTCAGTGGGGGTTGAATAATTTTGAACACAACTGTATATTGTTATATAACGTCCAGACGCAAA
Source organism: Leptobrachium leishanense (assembly GCA_009667805.1). Taxonomy (NCBI): domain Eukaryota; kingdom Metazoa; phylum Chordata; class Amphibia; order Anura; family Megophryidae; genus Leptobrachium; species Leptobrachium leishanense. The sequence goes on from CM019065.1 coordinate 372,289,635, forward strand.
AAGTGTTTTATTGACTATCCGTAAAAAAATCACGCACGAAAATGTGCGTCGTCTGACCGTTTTTGCGCATTTCGTGAAAAAATACGTCAATGCGTTCGGACGCACTTTTTCACGGACAACGCGATAAAATGCGTTAGTCTGACCCTAGCCTTATTGTTGGGAAGGTCTGTGATACACTCATACACACTCCATACATTACTGTATCACAGACCTTCCCAACAATAAGGCTAGGGTCAGACTAATGCATTTTATCGCGTTGTCCGTGAAAAAGTGCGTCCGAACGCATTGACGTATTTTTTCACGGAATGCGCAAAAACGGTCAGACGACGCGCATTTTCGTGCGTGATTTTTTTACGGATCGTCAATAAAACACTTTTTGCCTCTGGACGTTATGTAGGCTGGACATTAGCAGCGTCTGACATCTCCTAATCACGCAAACACGCCGCTATGCCGCCGCAGCGCACTCTGTATGTCAGTACTAGCGGTTCTGCGTTCTCGAAAAAATGCGTTCATTTTCCACTTGCGTTGCGCGGCCCGGACTTTCGTGCGGCCGTACTTCGTATATTGGCCGTCATTGCGCGTCATTTGCTGCTACTGCGGCCGTGATTAAGTGCACCTAAACGCACGTTAAAAATGCGCTAGTCTGACCCCAGCCTAAAACTCACAGTAATGTGCAGTGTGTATGAACGTATCACAGAGCTCAACAGCAATAAAACTCACAGTAACGTGCGGTGTGTATGAGTGTATCATAGAGCTGCACAACAATAAAACTCACAGTAATGTGCAGTGTGTATGACCATCCGTATCACAGAGCGTCACATATCCTGGGCCCAATGTCACACACACACACACACATCCAGCCACACACACACATCCAGACACACACACACATCCAGACACACACATACACACACATCCAGCCACACACACACACATCCAGCCACATACACACATCCAGACACACACTCACATCCAGCCACACACACACATCCAGCCACACACACACACATCAAGCCACATACACACACATCCAGCCACACACACACATCCAACCTGTGTTTAATGTAGTGGATCTGGCACAGTAATCACACAGATTTCCATCGGGATCAAGTCAGGGGTCTTCAGAAGTATTAGGTCAACGAGTCATTCATTCTTTATAGTTACATAGTAATGCTGGATGAAAACACACATTCACCTGGTCCAACCCCTCCTATCTTTGTTTTTAGTGCTGATCTGAAAGAAAGTGGGTGGGGCTTAAAGTAATTCCAGGTGAACCCCCAAAACAGCAGAATTCACTGAGTGCCGACATTCTGTCTGGTTTGTGTTGATGTAAATGTCTCACAGCACCTGATTGAAGCCAATGATCGTTGTGAAGTCTCCGGCATTACACCAAAAAACATGCTGCACCTTAAGGGTCAATATTTGGGGGTGCGGCCCCGTATAAATAATATACAGAGTCCCCATGAGTTGGGCCTCCTCTCTTGGCAGATGATGCGTATACTGTCATTCTAAAGTATTGGTCAGTGACGACTTCCTTTTCGCGGTAGACAATGTCATGAAGCTAGCAGCTAGTGCTCACGTCTCTGCCCATGACTAAAATTCACCCCATGATCCCCATCACTACCAAGATGCAGTATACTTGACCTTGTTGGATAACCCTTGGATGCGGTCGGGCCTGGACAGCTGAAAGTGGCAGGCTCTGCCTGCCGCCTCGCTCATGTGGCTTCGGGCCTGGCCGAGGCTCCGGGCCTGGCCAAGGCCGGCCCGCTGGAGGGCTTCAGATGCACGGGCCTGGTCTGCAGAAAGTGGCGGGCTCCGCCTGCCACCTTGCTTGTGTGAAGGGGCGGGCAGCGGCTCAGCTCCGATTGCAAGAAGGTGGCGGGCGCAGCAACGCTCGCGTGAAGGGGCGGGCGCAGCAATACTCGCGTAAAGGGGCGGGCGCAGCTACGCTTGCGTGAAGGGGCGGGCGCAGCTACGCTCGTGTGTAGGGGGCGGGCGCCGGCCAGCTAAGAGGCTTTGCATCCTGCTGGAGGAGGGCCATGCCTTGTGCGGGCTGGGAGCGGAGCTCCATACCACGGCCCTTGTCAGGGCATTTTGCCGCCCCTGGCGAAGGGCCGCCTGGAGCTGTTGATCCACCCTCCTCCATGGACGGGCCGGCCCTGCTTCAGCGGGCTGATTGGAGGTCGGTGGCGATGTTCGGTGGTGTTCTGTTTTTTGTTTGGCGGCATTCGGGAGCTCCACGGTCAGCGCATTTCGGGGACCCTGTGGTGACTAGTAAATACCCCGCAGGGTCGGCGAACTGTAATCGCTGAATCGAAGAGCTGAACGAAAGAGCACCGAAATTTCCTTGAAATTTTTGTGCTCTTTGAATAACCCCTCTAGTTTATTTTTGTATCTTCTTATTTAGTTATTATTTTAAAAGGGGTTCATTCAGGATTTGTGTGCCAACATAAATAAATAAGTAGTATAATATAATAGAGAGAAAAAGTCATGAATGCAAATAGGATGCTTAACCCCTTCACTACCAAGTGATTTTCCAAAAAAACCTTGTCAGAAACCAGTGTTTTTTTGAAAAATCATTTGTAATTAATTATAGAGTAATAAATAGCTATTACTGTAAATAACCGATTTGGCTAGCAGATGGTGCCATCTACTGCCAAATTGAGTTACAGAGGTTTGAGTAGCAGGTCTATTTTTTTCCCTGCATCGGCTGCTGACAGCCCGATATTTCAAAGCTTTCAACAGCTGATTTTACAGTTTTAGCTCTTTGGGCATTATGCACACAGGGCTAAAACGTTTGGGGGCACCTTCTGCTGCCAAAAGCAAACAAAATGTATTTGCAGCAAACAAATTTAATTTGCTTTTGTGCTGTAGATTAGCATATTGAGATATCTCGATATCGGGACACCAGATGGCGCCTTTGAAGCCCGAGATATCTCGATGTCGGTAGTGAAGGGGTTAATGGTCACGATGAAGAGATTTCTATTTTGAAACTGAAAATGCAAACCGTAACAAACACATGAAGGCGACTAAATCGAGTATGTATTTTTTTTTAATATATGCATATGAGTTATATATTAAAAAATGTACATTTATTTATTGACCTAAATTAATTGTTTTGCCCAATTCATTTTTTCCTCCCTGTAAAATAAAAAGATAAAGAGACCTGAGCTTTTTTTTAACCAATAAACATATTCTCGAGTAAACTCAACAACATTAACCAGCAAGTGTTACAGAGAACTTTTTTATCGACAAAATTTCTATTTTTTTCTTGTGCTTTTCAAATAGTAGAGTCGCTGCCAGATGAAAGTGGCAAAGAGACGCTTGCTTATAAACGAGAAGTAAATTAATTTTAAACCTAAAGCTCCATGCAACTATCGCTAATGCCCTACTTGATTTGAGTGAAATGGATAATGTGTTGTGTACAGCAGCTCGCGAAATGGCTCTATAATGTCGATTTAAATAAGCTATTGCACCTAATGTCATGTTGTAATACATGCTCGATGGCTTACAATGATTTACTTGCAGTTAGAAAACAATATGTGATGCATTATTGCACATAAAATGATAGCAAATGGCTTCAATTTTATTAAATGCACACTTTCCAGTTACATATCATCAGGCGCATATTTTTTATTCACACTTCTATTCTTTTATCTCTTGTTGATATTACCTGTTTAACTGTTTCTGCGCCTTTTCAAGGGTTTTACACTCAATCTCTCTATCGGCACATTTTTGCCTGTCTTTTCTATAATTACAAAATATATATATTGACTTTTTTCTGAAACACAAAAACAGGTAAAATAGCTCTTTATTAGGTCCGCTTTGTTGTTAAAAAGTGATTAATTATGAATTTTCTTAAAATACATTGATTGTACTATAAAAAAATAATGCATCTGTGGATCTTGCGTCGTACGGGTGCAGATCTCCATAAATTGTTGTAACTCGTTCTTGAGTCGCACGCCTTGGTGAGTTTACCATTCCATGCTCAGTGAATACCTTAAAACAGTTGAAAAGCTGCAGGTAAAGCACCCATGAAATACAATTGTGGTCTGCGATGTTAAATGATCAAGTATCAGCACAATCCTGAAGGTAATTATTACTCCTATTCTGCAGCAAGCTAACGAATTAAATATTATATATACTGTGTGTATGTATATATATATATATATATTAAAAATGATAATAATAAAAAATTAAGAATTAGATATTTTATAAATATTACAATTATCTTATTATAATATTAAAAATTATATATAAATATATGTAATATGGAAAAAATATTCTTGATGCTTGATGTACGTATATTAAATATGGAGATATAAGGGTTTATTCAGAGAGAGCCGATCAGGCCCTGAAATGGCACTAAACGGAATTTCCCCAAATGGTGACATTTCGAGGCCATTCGGCTATTCAGAGAGCAGGTAGTTCATCAAATTATCACGAACTGCCAGCAAGTACGGTGCCTGTTCGAAGGCAGTGAAATCCCCCATAGAGATGCAATGGTTACTCTATTCAGAAAACACCGAACAGCAGTGAAAAGTTGTCAAAGTGCCCTGCTGTTCTGTGGTTTCATTCGTCAGGTTTATTCAGACGAATCCCATAGGCGTCAATGTTAAAAATATTCCCGTTTTTATCCAATAGCTAATAAACCATTTATTATTTCAAGCTGCAGTAGAAAGTCTCTATATTTATTGATTTTTTTCAGATCTTTTAGGCATTTTTCAGATTTTTTTCGGCAACATTTTTTTTATGTTATTTTTTTTAAAAGTGGGCTTTCTTTTTTCTGTAACAGACCTTTTTATTATCATTCATAGGATCCTATGTGTAAATTCCAGGCATTTTCGTTCAGTAGTTTTTTTGCAAACAGCGTTTCAATTTTGACACTTTCAATCGTTTTGTTGTTTATTTGTCAGCTTGTTGACTTTTTCCAGCGGCTGGTCTGTGCTGTGTTCGGCGACTCGGTGGCTTTTTCAGTGGTCAGCATGCTTTTTTGCGTTTTTTCACCCGGTTCTCGGTTTGGAGTTCAGCGGTTTTGTGGTAGATTTTCGGGTCCGTTCTCTGCACTCCGTGGACCCTGCGGTGAATGGTGAATTCACCACAGGGTGGGAAATTTGATTCCCCGAAGTGCAAGGAACGAGAGAGCGTTTCGGTGCTCTCTGAATAACCCCCATAGAATTATTGACTATTGTAAGATGGCAATTATGTATATTTACATTAACATTTTTATTAGAAAATGTGGCACTTAAATCACATTTGTAAATTTGTGCATAGAAAAAACCCAAAATCCTACTTTTATATGAGTACCTAAAAGTTATTTTTTTTTTAAGTTCTCTTTTACCGGATAGCCAGTTTCAAAATCAATACATATTTTCACTTTTTTCACTTGAGAACCTCTCCGACCTCATAAAGCAGCCCATCAATCCACCCAGCATCAAACGTATAGATAAAACTGGGTTCGTCTTAATGAGGATGCATTCCCTGTCATTGAAGATCACATTCTCTCTGGTGTGATATTATCCTGTGACACCTTTTAACTATCACGGCATATGCTGTGTCGACAGGATTATGAATCAATCTGGCCGGCTCATGTGACTTTTTGTCAATAATTGCCTGAAATATGCCTGAGCATATAACCGAGAGAGACACGTTATACTTGTCGTTTGGGTTTTATGTGGACTTAATTTAGTTTCTCCAAAAATGCAGTATTAGTGAGACACACAATAAAATTATATGTATAAAAAATATACAGTTGTGTTCAAAATTATTCAACCCCCAATGCTGTAAATGGTTTTAGGGAATTTAGTGTACATTTGTAATTGTATTCAGAATGAAATCCTACAAGACTTTTTAAAGAACCATATGCAACTAAAATGACATCAATTGGTTTTGTAATACAGTAGTAAATGTTTCTTTTGTGAATTCTTCATTGACACAATTATTCAACCCCTTAAAAACTACCACTCTGAAGAACAGAGGTTCATTCAAGTGTTTTCAATCAGGTATTGAAAACACCTGTGGATGTCACGAGCAGCAATAAAGCATAATAAGCACCAATTACGCAGCTTTAAAATGACTGTGATACTCAGCTCCTTCTAGACATTTACTGGTGTGGTTACAAACATGGTGAAGTTAAGAGAATGGTCCAGGAAGACAAGAGAAGAGGTGATTACTCTTCACAGGAAGGGCAATGGCTATAAGAAGATTGCAAAGATGTAAACATACCAAGAGAGACCATAGGAAGCATCATTCGCAAATTCAAGGCAAAGGGCACTGTTGAAATGCTACCTGGTCGTGGCAGAAAGAAGATGCTGACTTCGACTGCTGTGCGCTACCTGAAGTGTAGAGTGGAGAAAAGTCCCCGTGTGACTGCTGAGGAACTGAGAAACGATTGTCAGATGTGTGGGTACTGAAGTTTCAGCTCAGACAATACGGCGCACACTGCGTAATGAAGGCCTCCATGCCAGAACTCCCCGGCGCTCCCCTTGCTGTCTCCAAAGAATAAGAAGAATCAACTGCAGTATGCCAAAAGTCATGTGGACAAACCACAGAAGTTTTGGGATAGTGTTCTGTGGACTGATGAAACAAAATTAGAACTGTTTGGGCCCATGGATCAACGCTATGTTTGGAGGAGGAAGAACAGGCTTATGAAGAAAAGAACACCTTGCCTACTGTGAAGCATGGCGGGTCAATCATGCTTGGGGCTGTTTTGCTTCTGCAGGTACAGGGAAGCTTCAGCATGTGCAAGTACCATGAATTCTCTTTGTACCAGGAGATATTGGATGACAATGTGATGCAGTCCGTCACAAACCTGAGACTTGGGAACGTTGGACCTTTCAACAGGACAATGATCCCAAGCATACCTCCAAGTCCACTAGAGCATGGTTGCAGATTAAAGGCTGGAACATTTTGGAGTGGCCATCGCAGTCACCTGACTTAAATCCGATTGAGAACCTCTGGTGGGACTTAAAGAAAGCAGTTGCAGTGCACAAGCCTAAGAATGTGACTTAACTGGAGGCTTTTGCCCATGACGAATGGGCGAAGATACCCGTAGATCGCTGCAAGACACTTGTGTCAAGCTATGCTTCACGTTTAAAAGCTGTTATAACTGTAAAAGGATGTTGTACTAAGTACTAAGATTGAATGTCACTTGGGGGTTGAATAAAACTGATAATGATGTGAGCACAGAAAAGACATTTGTGGTTATTTCATTATAAATGTTATGTTATATTTGTCTGACCTACACGTGCCTCTTTGATTTAATTGTAAGCAAGATGACTGAATGATCAAAATCAATGTCAAACTGGCCAAAACACTCAATTTCAGTGGGGGTTGAATAATTTTGAACACAACTGTACATAGTAACATATATAGAGACCTGATATATTGACACAGATGATTATAGGTGGACAGTGATAGATGGATAATAGATAACTAGTTCTAGATAGTCAATAACAGACAGATTATTCCAGAGAGACACTTATGGATTGATGATAGACAGATCATTTTAGATCAACAATGATAGCTGGATAATAGATAAATAATTATAAATACCCAATAACAGATAGCTAGATAACTCTAGATAGATAGGTGGATATACAGATATTTAAAGAGACTTTGTATAGTTACATAGATAGATTGGTTATAGATTGATAATGATAGATAAATAATAGATAGATAATTCTAGATTGACTATGATAGTTGGACAATTGATAATTCTAGATAGTCGATAATACATAAAGGTAATTCCAGATAGACAGATAATAGAAATGATAGATGGATAGATAATTCTAGAACGACAATGATAGATGGATAGATGATAGATATGGATTGATTGAGGGACTATATTCAAATACATAGATAGAGGTACTTTATCTATATACATATCTATCCATCTGTCTATAAGCGACCTACCTATAAATGATCTATGTAGCTATGCTAAATCTCATTTCATATCTATCTATCATTCATCTATAAGCTCCCTATATAGTATCTATCTATGTAGCTATATTAAGTCTCATATCTATCTATCTGTCTATAAGTTCCATATATAGTATCTATGTAGCTATATAAAGTCTCATATCTATCTATCCATCCATCCATCCATCTATAAGCTCCCTATATAGTATCTATCAATGGAGCTATATTATGTATCTATCCATCCATCCATCTATAAACTCCCTATATAGTATAGTAGCGAGCCGCCAGCATAGTCTGCGGCTGCGATTAGTGTTGCGCGCATCCTCTTGCGCGTAACACTAATCAAAGAAGGTGGTGCGCAGAAGGTGGCGCCAACTTCCTGGTTCGCATGGAAGAAGTGGGCGGAGCGGGACAAAAAAAAAAACTGCCGTGGGAAAATGCCTGCGTTTTAAGGTAAGTATATCGTTTTAAACAAAAAAAAAGGTAAAACAACTTGGTAGGGCATTAGGATTAATATAAAGAGAAAAAAAGGTGGCTCATTTTGAGCCTAGAGTGTTCCTTTAAGTTTCATATCTATCTATCTATCTATCTATCCATCCATCCATCTATATGCAGCCTATAAAGTATTTATCTATGTAGCTATATTAAGTCTCATATCTATCTATCCATCCATCTACCAGCTCCCTGTATAGTGTCTATGTAGCTATATTAAGTTTCATATCTATCTACCTACCCATATATAAGCTCCCTATATAGTATCTATCTGTGTAGCTATATTATGTATCTATCTATCCATCCATCTATATGCTCCCTATGTAGTGCCTGTGTAGCTAAATTAAGTCTCATATCTATCTATCCATCCATCTTTAAGCTCCCTATATAGTGCTATGTAGCTATATTAAGTTTCATATCTATCTACCTACACATCTATCTATCCATCTATAAGCTCACTATATAGTATCTATCTATGTAGCTATATTATGTATCTATCCATCCATCTATAAGCTCCCTATATAGTATCTATCAATGCAGCTATATTATGTATCTATCCATCCATCCATCCATCCATCTATAAGCTCCCTATTTTGTATCTATCTATGTAGCTATATTAAGTCTCAAATCTATCTATCCATCCATCTATCAGCTCCCTATATAGTGTCTATGTAGCTATATTATGTTTCATATCTATCTACCTACCCATCTATCTCCAGGGAAGCTTCAGCATGTGCAAGGTACCATGAATTCTCTTCAGTACCAGGAGATATTGGATGACAATGTGATGCAGTCCGTCACAAACCTGAGGCTTGGGAGACGTTGGACCTTTCAACAGGACAATGATCCCAAGCATAACTCCAAGTCCACTAGAGCATGGTTGCAGTTTAAAGGCTGGAACATTTTGGAGTGGCCATCGCAGTCACCTGACTTAAATCCGATTGAGAACCTCTGGTGGGACTTAAAGAAAGCAGTTGCAGTGCGCAAGCCTAAAAATGTGACTGAACTGGAGGTTTTTGCCCATGACGAATGGGCGAAGATACCCGTAGATCGCTGCAAGACACTTGTGTCAAGCTATGCTTCACGTTTAAAAGCTGTTATAACTGTAAATGGATGTTGTACTAAGTACTAAGATTGAATGTCACTTGGGGGTTGAATAAAACTGATAATGATGTGAGCACAGAAAAGACATTTGTGGTTATTTCATTATAAATGTTATGTTATATTTGTCTGACCTACACGTGCCTCTTTGATTTAATTGTAAGCAAGATGACTGAATGATCAAAATCAATGTCAAACTGGCCAAAACACTCAATTTCAGTGGGGGTTGAATAATTTTGAACACAACTGTATGATTAAAATAGCAGAACTCATTAGACTAAACCCTAAAAACACTCATTAGCTTAAACTATAACAACTGTTTATAAACGATAAGACTCATATAATAGGGATGTGCATGGCTGAAAAATTTGTTTCGTTTAGTTTCGTTTCGTTACGTTTTTATATAATTTAGTTTTTGGAATTTCGTAACTAATTTCGTTTCGTATTTCGTTTTGGTTCGATTTGAAATTTTCTAGTCGATTTGAAATGTCGAATCGATTCAAATTTCATTTATCAATTCGATAGTTGATTTCAATTCGAATTTTGAATCACTAAATAAAACCCCAAATAATCAAATTCTTCTTGTTAAAAGAAAAGCTAGGGTTAAATTGTAAGCTGTGTCACAGGTTTAGTATTTGAGTCAAATTAAAAAGTGAAACAAAATTAATTTGTTTCATAAAGTCCTGTGCTGACTATTACTTGTATTGTAAGTTAAGACCATTTCGATAGTTGATATCAATTTGATAGTTCATTTCAAATTCAATAGTTGATATCAATTATTCAAATTTTTCTTTTATGATGATGACACAGTGTAAAACTAAATAAATTCGTTATATGGAGAATGTCCACCACACATCACAGGGTTCCCAGAGCCAAGGGGGAGCACCCTCCTGCTCCAGTTGGAGTCCTTGAAGTCTGGCTGTTCCTTGGAACCCCTCCTTGCGCACATACATCATCGCTCCAGCGCACAATGACATATTTTTCAGGCGCCACCCGGCAGAGCTGAGTGAAAACAATAGAAATCTCAATGTATCCTTCCTGGTAAAATACTTTGCAGATAAATAAATAAATAAATTCCTGAAGAGGAGGACTCCTCGTTTGGACTCCTTTATCTCCTCATGCAGCAGAGCTACAAAAAAAGAGAGGCATCACTGGAAAGGTCACAGTCTGGCCTTTCCAATGATGCCCCTATTAATCCCTTAGTGTTGGATGTTGCTCTGAGTAAGTCCTCTGCTAGGGTGAGGAGGCCTCGCTTAGTCCCTCGTTCCACTGAGATGCGGCACTGATATTTGGACCCCCGTATGTATCTCCTAATCCATGACAGCTAAAATGGTCATGTTTGGTCTCCTTGAAAAGGCCAGTGCATGGCCTTTCCAATGATCCAAACATGACCAGGTTATGTGTAAATAATAAAATAAAACAAATACATTTAAAACAAATATTATTTTTTTGTTCCAATGCAATGGCATTGTTCATTTTCACATATAAAATGAGCAATAACACTGCCACTACTCACATTCTCGTTTCCCATGCCACGAGCAAGTTCATTGTTTTATACATAAGGGGTTATTCAAAGAGCACCAAAATTGCACCGAAATTCCAGTGCTCTTACTTTCGGCACACTTCAGCGAGCTCAATTAGTCGACCCTGCGGTGAATTCAATGCAGGGTCCCCGAAGTGCATCGAATCGATCCACTGAACTCAGCTGATAAACCCGCTGAATGCAGCCACAAACCGCTGAACGCAAACCAGCGAATGATCTGATAAACCGCCAAAAAAACACACGAACGCATCCGAAAAACCACTGAAAAAACAACAAACTCATCCAATAAACCACCAAACACAGCCTCTGATCCATGCAGAAAATTGGGGGTGAAAACTACGAATGGCGCTTGTCCCTTTGTGTTCGTGTAATTTGTGTGCTGCTGCCTTCCTGAGGTATGGAGGTAGTGTCTGGTAGATACCAGGCACAGCCTCTGATCCGTTGAACAGACTGCTGAACGCCTCCGGTCAGCCACCTGATCAGCCACCGAATGCTGCTGAGAAAAGCCAACCAGCTGCCAAATAGGGGTATAAAGCCAATTGCATGAAAATGCGTGGAAATAATATATAAGGTCCTGTGAATAACAATAAAAAGGTCTGTTACAGAATTGCCAGGTTTTTGAATAGTTGTTAGACTTGTGCACAGCAGTGTTTTTCTTTTTTTTTTTCACTCCAGAATTTTTCATCCCTTTTTTATTTCGTTTTGGGTGATTTCGGGCCATTTTAAAGTTTTTTTTTCTTTTCGGGTAATTCTATATTTCACCATGATTCAGAATTTTGGACCGATCTGAAATATCGGATCGTCCGATATCATTTACGGATCACTGTGAAGTCCAGGGTCCAAGGAGGCAGGCAGGAGGATCCTGGAGGAGCCGTTCCGCCTGGCCGGGTGCCAGGAACTCCGGCGGCACCCGGCGTGTCTGCAACCAATCAGGGGGCGAGACGCACCCTGATGACGCGGCACTGCCGAGCTTCAAAGCAGGAGCGTGCGCATTAGCCCTTGCCTTGTCGTGGACTTTCATTCCCGCATCGCTGCTTTGGAAATTAATTTGTTGACCTGTTGCTGACCCTGCTGTTCTGAGAACCCGAATTGTTGCTGATTTCTGCCTGTTTCACTGACCATTCTCTCTCTTTGCTCCCTGCCTGTACTGTTGCCTTCTGCCGCTGTTACTGCGTGTGCCATCCAATCCTACCACCTATACGGTAACGCAGTACTGAGTGTCCTTTCATTGCTGACCCAGGTTTTGCTCAAACAAATACGCTCTCTGTGTTTTTCTGTCTGAAGCATATGTTACTGGTGCGCTATACTATAGTGCAGTACAAAGTGTCCTTTCATTGCTGACCAAGGGTTTTGCTCAAAAGTATACACTCTCTGTGTTTCTGTCTGGTGATTCCGCTGCCTGTCGCTCAAGGTGTGTACTGCATATATCTGCCGCATACTCTTGCACAGTATACACCAATCATATCTCTGTGTACACTTTTCCTGGCCTGTGTGGCTGCTAGTGGATAGGGTTCGCGGTCCCGACCATTCTAAGGATCGGAGGGCTAGAGGTCTGTTGCCAGGGATCCTATCCAGTCTGTCCTGGGGAACGTCAGAATCACTTTGGTTTTCGGATCAGATAATTTCGGAATGGAGTTAATCGAATCTTTTATCGGATCGGATCCGATTCATTTATCTGATCCGATTCATCTATCGGATTCGATCCGATTCATCTATCGGATTCGATCCGATTCATTTATCGGATCGGATCTGACCCATTTATAGGATCGAGTTCATTTATCGGATCCAATTAATTTATCGGATCCGATTCATTATTGACACGCTGTTTGTAAAAAGCTATTGTACGAAAACTTTTAAAAAAAATTAGAAAACGTAAAATTTCACCCAAAAAAATCCTGGAAAATGCCATAAGAATCGTAAAAAATAAATAAACAAAATGGCTTATTGCTGCAAGTGAAAAAAAGAAACGGTTTAAGAAATATCTAATAAAAATGCGGATATTTTTTTACATTGAAACCCATGGGGAAAAAAGCCTTGTTACTTTAAAAAAAGTTAGGAAAAAATTCTAAAAAATAAACAAAATGGCTTATTGCTGCAAGTGAAAAAATAAACGATTTAAGAAATATTTAATAAAACCAAGGATTTTTTTAACATTAAAACCTATAGGTGAGTCCCATAGGTTGCAAAGTTAAAAAAAAATCCCTGTTTTTATTACTTTGAAATAATTTTGTTCCATTTTTTTCGCTTTCTGTTATTTTCACTCCATTTCTCTTCATTAAGGAACATTTTGTTTAGTTTTCGGTCATTTGTCTCATTTCGTATCTTTCTCGTTCCGTATGACATAGTTTCGGATAATTTTTTAACAGTTTCAGATAATTTCAGATCATTTTCGAATCGTTTGATATTGTTTCGGATTGTTTTCTAATCGACTTTGAATTGTAATTTCGGCCAATTCATAATATCGGACGCTTTTCGGAAACAAAAAAAATAACGAAAATACAAATCTCGGACGAAAGCGATATTTTGACGATACGAAATGCACATGTCTAATAGCCGTATTGCCACGAAATTGCACCGTACAGGGAAATACACTGCTCGGTGCAATTCGGTGGCAAGTTCGGCTCTTACTGAATAACCCCTTATATTAATTTTATTAATAAAACACAAAGCGAAAAATCAATTTTTTTTCAGGTTTTTGCTAAAATCGTGCATTTTCTCTGAAAAATACAGTAACAGGTTCCCATTTAATTTTATTTTTTTTAACAAGAGTAACCCTATAAAAACTATAACCACAAAGGTTTGGATGATAAAATGTGAAAAAATGATTTTACACGCTGTAAATGATTGAAAACTGAATGGAAATTCACATTTTTAAACATTTTTTGTTATAGAGTTCTGACAGTAAATGAAGTGTTTACATATAATAATGATATATTATGAATCTGTTGAGTCTGCTGAAAAAAAGGATATATAATTTGTCTGGGTCATACAATAAAACATGACTTCAAATCACGTTTAAACATGATGAGCACAAAACGTTAAAAATGAGCTCAGGACACACGGATTAAATGGCTCAGAAGTTAATGGGGTAACGTTTATTTTTTTTTGCTGGGGAGGAGGGAGGAAATCTACAATACTGTGCCTACAGGCTCCAGAGAGTAAATCCAGCCCTGCTTGCTCCCGTGCAAAGTTTCATGCATGTGCTTTCATCCTGATATCAGGAGAAAGTCTGTTGTTTGATTAAGATGTATGATGGTTTATCCCCTTCAAAACGGGCAGGCATCGCGTGGGCGGGGATTAACGGTAGCAAGGTGTACAGGTCCGCCTCGCCGTTAGGTGCTGCCGCGGGCCTCTAATTTGGCCAGCTCACGCAGCTGACGTGCGTCATTGGCTGCGGGGAAGGGCTGAGACAGCCCATTGAAGACAGTGGGGGCAACGTGTAGAGTCATCGCACCCAACTAAACCACCTTCTGCATCGAGAGGCCTTTAACCCTTTCGCTGCAGAGGCGTTTCACGCCTCTGTGCTGAGGTCATTTTTACCGGTTTTGCTCATCATGTTTAAACGTGTTTTGAAGGCTTATTTTAGTATATGACCCTGACATATTATATATCGTTCTTTCTGGGAGACTCGGCAGATTCATATTATGTCATTATTATATGTATACGTCATGTCCCGTCTGTATATTATAACAAAAAATGCAATAAAATATGAATTTTCAATAATTTACGTGTAAAGTGTTTTTTTTCACATTTTAACATGCGAGCAATTGCAGTTATATTTTGTATGGGGTGCGCTTGTTAAAAAAATTAGAAATGGGGTCTCGTTACATTTTTTTTGGGGAAAATTACGCGATTTTTAACAAACGCACTGCATACAAAAATCGTTAGTGCCGCATCATTGTTCACATTATAATTGAAATGGGAACAATATTGCTGCATTAACAAACCAAAAATATTTTTTTTAAATATTTTTTTATTTTTATTTTAATTTTATTTTTAAAAAAAATCTTTTTTCACAGTGGTGTTTGGTATCGTTGGAACGGCCATGCTCTGGCCGATCCAACAGTATCAAACATTAACCCCTAGCTGCCACGGATCGGGAGATAGGGGGTTCATTGGAACCCCCTATCTCCACCGTTGGTGGCAGCTAGGGGTTAACTCCAGGACTGGCGTCATTGTGCATAGCACGATGACGCCAGTCCTCAGGGGGAGTTCCCGGAGGCTTGGCCGACATCCAAGATGTCGGCCAGCTCCGGGAAAGGATCACGACCCGGCGCTTTACAGCGCCGTTTCGTGATCCGGCTCCCCAGAGGTTAATGACAGCCACCGTTTGGAAGGGCAGGCTGTGCCCTTCCAAGCGGTGCCTGTATTAACTCCCTACTCCCCGGCGATCGGGAGGGAGAGAGGTCTGAAGGACCTCCCCCTCTCCTTTTCAGGCGCCTCCTCCGCACATGCGGGGGGGGCGCCTGCATTAGATGTCATCGCGTCGCCGCGATGACATATAATGTCCCGCCGGGGTCCCGGATTGACGGGCTGACATCCAAGATGTCAGCCCGCACCGGGGGGGCGCAGTAATCCGCCGGAATCCGGCGGATTGCTGCCTCCTGTGCTCAGCGCGTCCGTAGCACAGGAGAACCACTTGGCTGGACGCTGAGCGCGTCCATAGCAGCCAAGTGGTTAATAGGAGCAGTGATGGGCAACGTGAGAGTCATCATAACCAACTAAACCAACTTTGTTCATTGGGAGGCCTTTTATAGGAGCAGTGATATCCTTCAGTGATGTCATTAACTGACATCACACTTTTTAGACCAGGGACTTTCTTGAGGATACTCAATCGGAGAAATCAGAAGGGCCAAAAAAATATATGATGCCTGAATAGTTTGTTCTTTATCTGCTGAGATCACATTAACGTGTTCCATACAAAGTATAGGAGACCTTTAATATGCAGTATCCAGGTGCAGTGTCCGAAAGACAAGGAATATGCCATTAAAAAAAATTAAGCACAGCGCTTGAGCCGTTCTGCTGTATGGCTCGAGTGCTTTGCTAATGCAACCTTGGAATAGAGCCTCTGTCTGAACAAATCAAGGGCAGTCACCCCTGTAGCAGACTAGAGATGGGAGATGTGACAGATTAGACCGGTATATCTACCGCGAAATGTATTATATAGGCATATTTATATCTATGGCTATCTATAGATACCAGGCCATTTGGCGCAGCTGGTTTAGGAAATCAATGTCTGCATTTCCAGCCTGCTGGAAGGAAGCAATTAAACAGGTCCGTGACAATTCTCTCTGAAGTCATCAAAGGTGTGAAATAAAGAATTCACCCTTTTGGTTCTGCCCAGCAGGCAGGAGGGGCAATTGCTCATGGCAGAGAGAAGGCACAGCTGGAGCGGCACCCCAACCGCATATCAAAGAAGCAATCACACCATTGGATCACTGGAGGTGGTCTCTGGGAGATGATTGATGGACCAGGGAATTAAGATTAATGACGAAGTGTACTGAGCGTGCTCAGGAGAGGGGATTATGAGGCGAGGCAAGCAGTCAAGGACGCAGCAGAACAGGGTACCACGCTTGACCCAGCTGAAGGAAGCGCAAGTCTAGTGGAAACGACAGTGTCAAGTGCTTCGCCCAAGGGTGATACTGCCATGGATGTTTACTTGCAGACTGTTTTAAAATATGTGGACTCTGTGGACTCTCAGATGCAGCTTCAACTCATCCTGCAGTACCAAGAGCGAGAGGAGCGTAGAGCTGAACGCGAAGCTGTGGATCAACGAGCTGAGTCTGTGCAAGAAGCTGCGGAGTGCCGAGCTGAGCAAGAGGCAGCAGAGCACCAAGCTGAGCGGGAAGCTGCGGAGTGCAGGACTGTGGGTGAGCGAGAAGCAGCAGAGCGCCTAGCTGAACGGGCACATCAGCTCGCTCTGGCACAGGCAGGCAGAATGCAATTATCTCCTGCCCCTGCGGGTGCTGCAGAGCTCTCTATGCCCAGACCTCGTGCTGAGAACTTTCCCACTCTGGACAAAGATGGGGACATGGATGTGTTACTGCGAAGTTTTGAAAAGACTTGTCGACAGTACCAGCTGCCCAAGGAGAAATGGGCCAGGTACCTCACTCCTGGACTACAAGGTCCAGTGCTCGAAGCCTTTGCAGAGTTACCCGCTGAGAGTGACCAGGACTACAAGGTGATTAAAGCCGCGTTGCAGAGATGGTATAACCTCATGCCAGAGGTATATCGCAAAAAGTTCAGGTCCTTGCAGAAGTGGGCCGCGGAGAGCTACTCTGCAGTCGTGAGCCACCTGACCACCCTATTTTGACAATGGGTTAGGGGGCTGAAGATTGACACCTTGGATGCCCTGGAAGACCTGTTGATCAAGGAGCCGTTCGTGCAGCTGTGCCCACCTGAGATCCAGGAATGGCTTCTGGATCACAAACCCGAGACGGCCCTAGAAGCTGGTGAGCTGGCCAATTTCCATTCGGCCAACAGAGCGTCTGTGGACCTGAGGAGAGGTCCCCCCAAAGGATCATCTGGATGGAAGCCCAACTCATCATGACCCCCTGACATCACGGCGGCAGCACCCCCTCTGTGCCAGTCTCTGCTGGGGAGGGGGAACAAGTTTGTCTTCGCCTGGAAGAACTGTGAGCCATCACTGTTTTATTTGTAACAGTGTCAACCATCTCCTGGCAGCGTGCCCGCAGAGGAAGAAGCCTGCATTCACAGCTGGGGAGGAAACCCCTCAGCATCACCCTTCCGTCCTGTTCGTGACCAGATCGGAGGGCAGTGCCAACGTAAACCAGCAAACAGTCAATGTCGGGACTCAAGTATCTGTGGGTTTAAGAGATACGGCAGCTGAAGTAACTTTGGTGCATCCAGGGTTAGTCAGCCCTGCAGACTTTATTCCTGGCAGGACTCTAGCAGTAAAGGGTTTTGGTGAGGTACATCCTGCGGTGCCATTGGCATGGGTTTATTGGGACTGGGGAGCGGGGAGAGGTCTGCAGGAGGAGGGAGTGTCTGAAAATATTCCTACAGATGTGTTGCTGGGCACGGATTTGGGTAAATTGGTGTCACAGTACGTGCTGGAAAGTGATGCTGGGGATTTACCCAGGCCCACTAGGGGCTCTACAGTGTGGAGGGCTGTGTGTGGGGGTGCCTGGACAGGAGGAAGAATAAATACTACCGCTTTCGAGACAAAATTGGGGAAAGGGATTTTTAATCTATCAGGAACACAATTGACGGTGAAGGAATTGGAGTTACTCGATAAAGGACTCAAATTTGCACCCACTGAACAGATAGGTGGTTTTTCCTTGTTTCTAAATGCTCAAAAAATTTTGAGCCAACTTACGAGGAAGAGATTCTTTCTGAATAAAGACAAACTAATGCGTCATGCTAATATCAATCTAGTGGAAGCCCCACCCCCTCAGCCTGTAATCAGACACTCAAATTTAAAGAAACCATCAGATTTTTTCCCGATGTGGGAGAAGGGCCATAATTTAGAGGTCTTTATGGACCTGGTTTTAAAGGACTTTGAGAAATTAGAATCTCGTCCCTTCCGGCCCAACCTTAGCTTTAAAGAGAGACAAGCGTGTAATAAATTGAAAAACAATCACCAATTGGTTATAAAACAAGCGGATAAAGGGGGGGTACAGTTATTATGTCACGTGACTATTATATCCAAGAAGCACTTAGAATTCTGGGCGATCGTATCACATATAAAGTTTTAGATGGCAATCCCACTGTAATATTTCTTCAGGAACTAAAAATGTTACTCCGAATGGGTAAAGATAAAGGTATCCTAGAAGATTCAGAATTTAAGTTTTTGCTCAATGAGAACTGTAAAATAGCAATTTTTTTATTTTTTATCTTTTGCCCAAGATCCACAAAAGCCTTGAGTCACCCACAGGGAGGCTAATTATCAGTGGGATAGATTCCCTCACTTGTAATCTGTCTCAATATATAGATAGTTATCCTCAGCCCGTAGTTATTAAAACTGAGTCTTATATTAGGGACACTGGACACATCCTAGAAGATTTGCAGAAAATCGAGTGGCAGGAAAATTATTTTCTTGCCACCGTGGATGTGGTCTCACTATACACGTCAATTCCTCATGAAAAAGGTGTTTTTGAGGTCACGGAGTGTCTGAGGAAGGACGGGTTGTTGCCTCCCTTACAGGTAGATTTTTTGTCGGAGGCGATGACGTTTATTCTTAGACACAATTATTTTGGTTTTGGAAAGATGTATTTGCAGGATTGTGGGTCCGCCATGGGGACGAGGTTTGCCCCCAGCTACGCCAATTTGTATATGTGTAGGTGGGAGAGCCAGCATGTTGCATCTGGCGTGGCTGGGGGGTGGTCTCGTCCTGTGGCGGAGATTCATAGATGACATTTTAATTATTTGGCAAGGGGAATTGGAACATCAACGATTATTTATAGACTCTTTTAGCATCAATACTTTTAATTTAAAGTTCCCATCTTCCATTCACAAAGATTCTATTGATTTTCTGGACCTCACTATTTTTGTTAGGGAGGGGAGGCTTATCACAAAAAACTTTTTTTAAAGAAACTAGTGTTAATTCAGCCATTAACAGAAAGAGTGCCCATGATGCAAAATGGGTAGACAATGTGCCAAAAGGGCAGCTAATCAGATTAAGAAGGAATTGTTCCGAACTTAAAGAATTTACAGATCAAGCACAGGGTTTGATGGATAAATATCATCAAAAAGGCTATAAAATAGAACGAATTTCAAAAGAATATAGAGAAGTCATGAATCAAGATAGATCTACCTATTTAGCTAAAAAGAATAAGAGAACTACTAATCAAGATAAATTTAATTTCGCATTCACCACTCAGTACAATCCGCATGCCAAACAAGTTAGGAAAACGATTAATAAACATTGGCATATTCTAAGGGCAGACCCAGTCCTTCAGGATATTATTCCCAAGTTTCCAACTGTTATTTTTAGAAAAGCACAAAAGTGAAAGATCTTTTAGCTCCCAGTTTATTGCCTTCTATTAGAGGGTTCGATAATGGTATTTTTAATTCTGAGAAACCACAAGGTTTCTTTCGTTGTGGAAGTTGCAAAGCATGCAAACATCAATTGAGAAAAACTATAAAATTTAAGAGTAATCTCACGAATAAAGAGTATGCAATTAAGTCCTTTATAAATTGTTCCAGTAAGGGGGTTGTGTATTTACTGGAATGCCCCTGTGGAGCTCGGTATATAGGTAGTATAACTAGAGCACTTAGAGTTAGAATCCTAGAACATCTTGGTAACATAAGGAGAAAAAGAAGTGATCATAGTGTCCCGGTCCACTGCAATCAATGCCCCCAATTTAATTTATCTAGCTTTATATGCATAGGTATTGATCTGATTGTTAAGAACTGGAGAGGGAGGGATCACATAAAGACTTTAGCCAGGAGAGAGACCGAGTGGATCTATAGAATGGGGACCTGGAAGGTGGGAGGCCTTAATGTCGATTTAGACATAAAGGGCTGTTTATAATTCTTCTCTTTTATTATCCTCTTTTTTGTTGTTTATTGCTGTTTGTTGTTTTTTATTATTTCTTTTTGTTATTATTGTATATTATGCTGCTAAGCGATTTTTCTGACTATGATTCTTATTTAGGTGGAATATAACCTCCCAGTATTGAGCACAGTATCTGCCGTTCGGAGGTTGTTTTCATCCTCTGTGTCTGTGCACCTTATTTTAAGGACACTGGGACCTTGGACGAAAAGTACTACATTTCCCAGAAACTTTCACAGCCGTGTTACTTTCGCTTCCGCTTCTCCACTCCGCTACGTCATTTCCGGATTTGAGGGAAACCGGATGTGGAGGATGAGATCGGATACCGGAGTGAAAGTTTGGACGCAAAATTACTACATCTCCCAGAAGCACTGACAGACTTTTTACTTTCGTTTCCGCCGTTTCGCAAGTAGCTTGAATTACCCCGCTACCTCACTTCCGGATTCGAGGGAAACCGGATGTGGAGGACAAGACTGGACACTAGGGATGAGCTGTTCGGGTTCGGACTGTTCGGGGTTTGACCCGAACTTAGCCTGTTCGAGCAGATTGCGAACACCGAACATTTCCGGGTGTTCGCCGCATGTTCGACCACAATGGACCACAATGCATTTTCCCACTGCCTGAAGCTCGTAATTGGCTACAGCCTTGCACCTGACCACAGGTCTGGTGCAAGACTGGTTCAACACTATGCCAATCACCGCTCAGAGTCCTGATTGGGCAAATTTTGGCCAATCATGGGCTCACAGAGCTAAGTCCCGCAGCACACTATATAACGTTTCCACGCAGCGCTTCTGCACGCATTTCAGAGGAGATTTCAAAGGAGATAGTTGTGTCTTGTTACTGCCGGTCTGCCACGCTACTGGGGGGTCTGGGGGGTCTCATTTCTACCAAATATCAGGGAATTTATGTGATGTGTGTCTTGTCACTGTGCCAGCAAGTTTTTTTGGGGTTTACAACTTTCTTTAAAACATTTGTGAATTAAGGTGATCTTCTGGGTCTTGTCACTGTGCCAGCAAATCTTTTTGTGTCTCATTTCTACCAAATATCAGGGAATTCATGTGATGTGTGTCTTGTAACTGTGCCAGCAAGTTTTTTGGGGTTTACAACTTTCTTTAAAACATTGTGAATTAAGGTGATCTTCTGGTCTTGTCACTGTGCCAGCAAATCTTTTTGTGTCTCATTTCTACCAAATATCAGGGAATTCATGTGATGTGTGTCTTGTAACTGTGCAGCAAGTTTTTTTGGGGTTTACAACTTCTTTAAAACATTTGTGAATTGAGGTGATCTTCTGGGTCTTGTGACTGTGCCAGCAAATCTTTTTGGGGCTCACTAATTTCTTAAAACATTTGTGATTAAGGTGATCTGTGTCTTGTCACACAACCAGTACCACGCAGTATTTTGGGGCTCACTAAATCTTTAAAACACTTGTGATTAAGGTGATCTGTGTCTCGTCACACAACCAGTACCACGCTGTATTTTGGGGCTCACTAATTTCTTTAAAACATTTGTGAATTAAGGTGATCTGTGTCTCGTCACACGTCCAGTACCATGCAGTATTTTGGGGCTCACTCATTTCTTTAAAACACTTGTGAATTAAGGTGATCTGTGTCTCGTCACCAACAGTACCACGCTGTATTTTGGGGCTCACTATTTATTTAAAACATTTGTGAATTGAGGTGATCTTATGTGTCTCGTCACAAGCCAGCAAGTTTTTTTTGGGGCTCACTAATTTCTTTAAAACATTTGTGAATTAAGGTGATCTGTGTCTCGTCACACAACCAGTACCACGCTGTATTTTGGGGCTCACTAATTTATTTAAAACATTTGTGAATTGAGGTGATCTTCTGTGTCTCGTCACACAGCCAGCAAGTTTTTTTGGGACTCACTAATTTCTTTAAAACATTGTGAATTAAGGTGATCTGTGTCTCGTCACACAATCAGTACCACGCTGTATTTTGGGGCTCACTAATTTCTTAAAACATTTGTGAATTAAGTGATCTGTGTCTCGTCACACAACCAGTACCACGCTGTAGTTTGGGGCTCACTAATTTCTTTAAAACATTTGTGAATTGAGGTGATCTGTGTCTCGTCACTGGCTGCCAGCTATCAGTGTGTCTCACTGAGTTATACCAGAGTTATTTAAATCTTTATACCAGAGTTGAATCAGAGTTCTGTATATATTAATCTATAAATCACTGACCATGTCTGAAAAAAGAAAAAGGACAGGCAGACGCTCCCAGACACAGATAAGAGGGCAAGCAGCCCCTGTGTCGGGAGGCTGTGTCTCTGGTCGTGGTGGACGTGGTGCATCCTCTGCAGGGGCACGCTTGTCCTTTCTTACTGGTGCTGGCCGTCTTAAGCAGCAGCAACATACAGAGGACTTGGTGGATTGGCTAACCAGGCCATCCTCATCCTCCGAGTCCTCTGCCAGCCAGGTTTCTAGTGCTTTACAGTCCACCTCAGCTGCCAAAGCATCTAATGCAGCCTCCATGTCCACAGCTACTCCTGCCGTAGCCTTGCTATCACACACGGAGGAGTCAGCTGAATTGTTTGACTACAATGAGAGTGACATGCTGCTTGAGGATGCGCAGCAAGTACAGTGCTCTGATTCAATCTCTGAGGTTGAGCAAGGGAGTATAATCAACCTAGAGGAAGGGGGTGCCAGTGATGACACACAAATAACTGGCACTCATGTTGCCCCAGCAGCTGCAGCACACTGCCAAGTTGGCTCCAGTGACGAGGAGATAGGGGGTGAAGATGACATTGATGATGATGAGGTCACTGACTCCACCTGGGTGCCAGATCGAACTGAGGAATCAAGTGAGGAGGAGGGGGAGGAGGAGGAGGAGGCGGCACAGCAAACGCGAGGCACAACATCCTCTGTGACCAACCGTAGCACTAGCCAGTCCAAGGCATCAGATGTCAGAGCTGCTCCGGTGCAGAGCGCTGTTGTCTCAAAGAACACATGCAGGAACTCTGCTGTCAGGGAGTTCTTTAAGAAATGTGCAGCAGACCCCACTGTTGCTATTTGTAATCTATGTCAGATGAGGCTGAAGCGTGGGATAAACACCAGACACTTGGGTACCACGTGCTTGAGGCGACATATGAACAAGTGCCACACATCCTGTTGGCGCAAAACTTTGCATAGGTCCTCCTCCTCCTCATCTGTCTCTACCCACACTGTATGTCCTGCTTTGACATTGCCTACAACCTCCACCGACAGGGATGATGCTACAGTAATGGATGTACCAGCAGGTCCTTCCTCACAATGTGACATCATCCCAGTAGCTGAAGATTTACGCAGTCAGATTACGTTGCCGCAGCTGCTGCAGCGAAAGAAAAAATATAGTCCCAACCATCCCCAAGCACAGCGTCTAAATGCCAGCTTAGCAAAATTACTCGCATTGCAGCTGCTGCCTTTCCAGCTGGTGGACTCTGTTCCCTTCCGTGAATTTGCTGAATGTGCTGTACCACAGTGGCAGGTTCCAAAACACCATTACTTTTCACGCAAGGACATTCCAGCACTATACCAGCACGTGGAAGACAATGTTATCCAGTCATTGGGAAAGGCAGTCAGCAGCAAGGTGCATGTCACATTAGACACGTGGTCCAGCAAGCATGGACAGGGTCGTTACATTTCCTTCACGGCACACTGGGTAACTCTGATTGCAGCTGGGAGGGATCCAAAACGGGGCTCTGTGCTGGAGCTTGTTCATCCACCACGCCTCCAGAAAGCTGCTTGTATGAGGTCTGTCTGCTCCACCACGACAACCTCTTCCTCCTCCTCCTCCCCCTTCTCTGTCTCTGGCGAAGTGGCAGTTAAACCGACGCCTGACAGGGTGTACGCAATGGCTCAAGCAAAAAGATGCCATACTGTGCTTGAGCTGGTTTGTTTAGGGGACAGGAGCCACACCGGGTCAGAAATTTTGTCAGCTCTGCAGGGGCAGGTGCAGAGATGGTTAACACCACGCCAGCTTGAGCTGGGAATGATCGTCTGCGATAATGGCAGCAACCTTCTCTCCGCCCTACGCAAGGGTAAATTGACGCATGTACCATGCCTAGCACACGTCCTAAATCTGGTGGTACAGCGTTTCCTAACCAAGTACCCAGGGCTGCCAGAGCTTCTCATCCAGGCCAGAAAAGTCTGCAGCCACTTCAGACGGTCATTCCCAGCAAGCGTTCGCCTGGCAGAAATTCAAAGAGAATTCCACATTCCCACAAACCGTCTGATCTGTGACATGCCCACCAGGTGGAACTCGACATTAGCAATGCTGCAGCGTCTGCACAAGCATCAGAGGGCCATCAACGAGTACCTGTGTGAGTATGGCACAAGGACAGGTTCAGGTCAACTTGGTTCTCCCCCCCCGCAGTGGCTGATGATCAAGGATGCATGCACTGTACTGTCACCATTTGAGGAGGCAACGAGGATGGTGAGCAGGGACAGTGCATGCATCAGTGACACAATTCCTTTAGTGTTCCTGCTGGAGCACACTCTGCGGGGAATTATAGATGTGGCTCTAGAGGCAGAGCAGTGGGAGGAAGAGGAGGCCTTCCCTTGCTCTCAAGGCCCCAGTCTTTCCGCAGACAGCATTCCAGCGGGTCCTACTCAGATCAGACAGGAGGAGGATGAGGAGGAGGAGGACTATTTAAGTAGTGGGGGGCATTGAAGGTGGGGATTCCTCAAGGGAGGGTTTTGTGTGCCCAGAAACAGAAGGGCTTGTGCGTGGCTGGGAGGAGGAAGTGCACGATACGGTCATCCTCATTGACCAGGAAGACTCGGCAGCTAATGCCACCTCCAACCTACGCTGCATGGGCTCCCTAATGATGCAAAGCCTGCTAAAGGACCCCAGGATTCGTGCTATCAAGGAGAGGGATCATTACTGGTTGGCAACCCTTCTTGATCCACGATACAATGGGATAGTTGCAGAGCTCATCCTGCCCGCACAGAGGGAGCACAGGATGAAAAAACTTGAGGACGCTCTAAAGCAACACTTGTGTAACACCTTTCCAGGCAATGGTAGATTACCAAGTGCTGACACATGTGCTTCTGAGGCTGCGGGTGATCAGAGGAATAGCGGTGAAGGCCAGGGCCACTTGACTGATGCTTTTTTAAATTTTTTTAGTCCACGACGCCCAAGGACGTCAAATGTAGGCACCCATTGCCAGCGTCTTCACCATATGGTGCAGGACTACCTAGGGGCAAGGGCAGACCTGGATACCTTTCCAGCAGATGATCCACTGGCTTACTGGGTGTTGAGATTGGATCACTGGCCAGAACTTAGCCATTATGCTATGCAGCTACTAGGTTTCCGTTCATCTAGCGTGCTTTCCGAAAGGACGTTCAGTGCCGCTGGATTTTTTGTCACAGACAAAAGAGTGCATCTGTCCACCGACTCTCTAGACCAGCTGACATTTATAATAATGAATCAGTCCTGGATCAGCAGCTATCAATCCCCTGATGCTGAAGTAATGGAATAGATAGGGGATGTCCTCTTCTGCATTCACAAAACCTCCAGCACTGAACTCTTCCACAATACCACAAAAGGGTTACGGTGTGAAGGCACTTGCTGCCATGAAAGGCACAATATTTGGCTGCACTGACGCCTGTGCCAGATTTATATCATTTTATTTTTTTGAACCGCAGGGTCCAACCCTGCACTCTTCCACAATACCACAGAGGGGTTACTGTATGATGATACTTGCTAGCCTGGCATTAAAGGCAGAATATCTGGGTGCACTGATGCCCATTACCAGATAAAAATCTTTTCAATATAGGACCACATGGTCCAACCCCTGCATTCTTCCACAATACTACAGAGGGGTTACTGTATGATGATACTTGATGGCCTGGCATTAAAGGCACAATATCTGGGTGCACTGACGCCCATAACCAGATCAAAACCTTTTCAATATAGGACCACATGGTCCACCCCTGCATTCTTCCACAATATCACAGAGGGGTTACTGTATGATGATACTTGCTGGCCTGGCATTAAAGGCAGAATATCTGGGTGCACTGACGCCCATTACCAGATAAAAAACTTTTCAATATAGGACCACATGGTCCACCCCTGCACTCTTCCACAATACCACAGAGGGGTTAGGCTAGGGTCAGATGAGCGCATTTTCTATGGACTGTGCGTTCGTGCAGTACGGACGTACTTACTGACTGACGACAAGGTATGGGCCACACAGTCCGCTTTTTTCACTGACTTTTGACTGATGTAGCAGGGAAAATAAATTACAATGAAAGAACATTCTGACCGTCAAAAATGCTGGACGTATAAATGCAGTCCGTCTGACCTTGTTGCATCACTCACACACAAAGCTATGCGGACGTTGTGGACGTGGCACACCCTGCACGTCCGTTCTAGCAGTATTACGTTCTTGTCTAACCTGCGTCCGTTTGCAGCGTCCATCAGCCCCCACACTTCTGTGCGGACGTACTTCGTGTGTGGGGCTCCATTTAACACAATTGTATGCTATCACAGACGTACTTATGTGCGGGCAATACGGACGTTAACACTGCGTTCGTCTGACCCCAGCCTTACTGTATGATGATACTTGCTGCCCTGGCAGTCTTGCACCATAGGCAGAATATCTGGGTGCACTGACGCCTTAACCAGATGCATATCTTTTTAATATAGGACCGCAAGGTCCACCCCTGCACTCTTCCACCATACCACAGAGGTGTTACTGTATACTTGCTGTTCTGGCATTAAAGGCACAATATCTGGGTGCACTGACGCCCATTACCAGATCAAAAACTTTTCAATATAGGACCACATGGTCCACCCCTGCATTCTTCCAATACCACAGAGGGGTTACTGTATGATGATACTTGCTGCCCTGGCAGTCTTGCACCAAAGGCAGAATATCTGGGTGCACTGACGCCTTAACCAGATGCATATCTTTTTAATATAGGACCGCAAGGTTCACCCCTGCACTCTTCCACCATACCACAGAGGGGTTACTGTATGATGATACTTGCTGGCCTGGCATTAAAGGCACAATATCTGGGTGCACTGACGCCTATTACCAGATCAAAAACTTTTCGATATAGGACCACATGGTCCACCCCTGCACTCTTCCACAATACTACAGAGGGGTTACTGTATGATGATACTTGCTGGCCTGGCATTAAAGGCACAATATCTGGGTGCACTGACGCCCATTACCAGATCAAAAACTTTTCAATATAGGGCCACATGGTCCACCCCTGCACTCGTTGACAAAAATACCACAGAGGGGTTACTGTATGATGATACTTGCTGGCCTGGCAGTCTTGCACCAAAGGCAGAATATCTGGGTGCCCGGACGCCCATCCCCTGATTCATATCTTTTTAATATAGGACCGCATGGTCCACCCCTACATTCTTCCACAATACCACAGATGGGTTACTGTATGATAGTACTTGCAGGCCTGGCACTAAAGGCACAATATCTGGGTGCACTGCCACTGACGCCTGTATCAGATTCATATCCTCAGAGGGGTTACGGTGTGACGGGACTGTTGCCGACGCTAAAAGCCCATTTGTAAAGCACCTATTGTTACTTTCATCCAAAGCCTGCATAAGTTTCACAATAATTTAGCACAAAAAAATCACTAAACTTTTTCTGCGCGTCCTAAAATGTCTTTTTATACAGGCTGCCGCCCCAAGCAGTTGTTTATGGATAGATTAAAGGAAAAGCATTTACCGTCATTTAAAACGTCATTTTTTGGTTTTTGAGTGTTTCTATACATCCTAGAAATCCGCCACTTCACGGGCAGGTTATGGGGACCTCCTAGGCACGATATTTGAAGGAATTTTTGGTTTTTATTTTTAACCCTTATTTCATGGAAAACTCACTGTCCCTTTAAAAACGTTTTTTTTTTTACTTTTTGTCCTTGTTTCCTGTCCCCCAGGGCACTACCCGGACCCCCATACACCTATTATGGCAAATATGTAGCATATATGCCCTCTTGGAGGGCACTCTAAAAAACCGAATTTTCAGCCCCATTGACTTGCATGGGGTTCGGGTTCGGTCCCGAACAAATGGGAAGTTCGGGTTCGGGCTCGAACCGAACTCGGGGAGTGTTCGGCTCATCCTTATTGGACACCAGGCTGCAAGTTCTTCTGATTATGGACACTATATAAATGCACTGTATGGTATATGTATGTATGATTTCTTTTGCCCTGATGAAGTCCGCTGTACTAACGGATGAAACGCGTTGGCTTTTTATCATTGTTTTTATTAAACATCCTTATATCGCCACTGGTGCTGGCTTGAAGTGTTTTTTCCTGTGACGGCGGGGTGACCATTTCCAGCTGAGCTTATCCAGAGAGCGGTAACTATTGATGTGCCTATACAGTCTTCGCATCTTGTGAGTGCTATCTAAAGGAGGGGGCTTCCTTCCCAATAATTATTGTACTGCACCATGATATTTCTCTGTATCTCTTCATAGAGTCTACTCCCCCAATTTTTTGTCTTCTATGATGGCAGTGAGTCAGTCTGCGCCTGTGCCAGGTGTGCCCGAGGTGTTGTGTGGTAGCATGAGGGGGCAGTGTGACTGGGGAGAAAGGTACGGGGTGAGTGAATGCCCGTCTGCACCTGAGTCAGCTGGTTCCCCAGACCCCACGCGTGGGGAGGCCGCGGTGCCCAGGGTGAAAGTGGGTACCCACTGGCAGTCTGCGGGGAGTATGGCACAAGGCCCGTCTCTGCCGTTTGGTGGTGTGGATCAGAATGCCTGGGAAGGGTGGCAGGATACTGCGGTGTGCCTACCAACATCAGACTCAGTGTGTTTGCGACGCCATATGGTTGGGAGCGAGGGCAAGGGATGACTGCAGGTCTGCTTGTGCCTAAACCAACCCGGGCTCTAGTGCCCAGTGAGAATGGTGTAGATCAGGATACCGGGGAAGGAAGGCAGGATACTGCAGTGTGCCAGCCTGTGCCATGGGTGTCTGAGACTGCGCGTGGCGCAGAGGGCGTGCTGGGTGGTCGGAAGCACAGGCCTAGGATGGCAGAGGGTTACCCAGGGCCTGAACCATCCAGGTTGGTGGTGCCAGGTGAAAAGAGTGCAGGGCAGAACATCCTGGATGGGCAGGATACTGTGGTATGCCAGTCTGTGTCGCATATGTCTGAGGCTGCTGGTGGCACCGAGCGCATGCCTTGTGGTCAGGAGGAAGGGCCTAGGGTGGACGCGTGTTGCCCTGTGGGAAAGCCAACAAGATTCCCAGTACCACAGGAAACTGGTACTGAGCAACCTCCCTTTGAAGGAGGGTGGCATACGGCTGTATGCTCATGGGTTACGAAGCAAGGTGTGCTTGATAAATTGTATGATCCAGCGGTGAACCTGGGTGAACTGGGGACAGGGTGAGAGTGAGCGTGGATAATCCTGTGCCCCAACTGTATGGTTCCCCAAAGTCTGAAGGTGTGGGGACAGTGAGAGAAGGGGAGGAAGCGGGTCCTGACTCTGTTGGCAGATGCCAGAGGGATGTTTACAGGGGAGCATGGTGCTTCACCCTGGTTTTCCCTACCCCCTGCGGTAAGGATGGTTCCAGAGCCGGCGACTATGTATGAGTGTTTTGCGGGCTGCAAGACTGAGGTGCGAGGTGAGAGTGAGCCACATGTGCTGCACCCCCAAATGGTGTACCAGGAGGGGCTGCAGAAGCACATGGGCTTCTCCGAGTCTGTGCCATGCTGTGAGTGTGGCGCGAGTGACCCCTCCCCCTGGCTTGGGAGAGGTAGGGTAGAATGGTGGAGTCGCCAAAGGCCTCCATGGGGGAATGTGTGGGGTGGTTGCAAGAAGGAGTACAAGCGTTGGTGGGCCTGGTGCATGGACACCTCTGGGTCACCCACTCCAGGTTGTTTGCTCGATGCTAGGGGGCAAACCCGTGTTAGGACGCACGTGAGAGGCATGATAGCCCCTCCCTTTCCGCGTCTCCTTTTGGATGGGAGATGGAGACGACTAGAGATGGGAGATGTGACAGATTAGACCGGTATATCTACCATGATATGTATTATATAGGCATATTTATATCTATGGCTATCTATAGATACCAGTAGACATGTGCATTCGTTTTAGTAGTAAAACGATTTAGTCCGAATTTTGGGATAATTTCGTTTTCGTATGACTCAAGAGATACGAAACTGCTCAGTACAAAAAACGAAAGAAACTAAAATAAACTGCACTACATTTTAGTTTCAGTCCTTTTTGTGATATTACATTGATGAGTGAAGGAGACCAGTAATGAAGCGCAACATCGCAAAGCTACAGAAAAGGTTTGTATGCGTAATCCTTCCCGACCCCTACCTGAAAATCTGACAGTGATATAGCTCCAGAATACTCACTCACAGCACAGACAGCCAGCACAGGAGAGGAAACCTTTACTTAACCCTTGCATGTCTATGAGGCAGACAAGATGATAAAAGCAGCTGGAGAAGGAAAACATTCAAATAAATCACACTGAAAGCTAATGACAGAGGAGGGCTGGATAGTAAAAACCCCTTTATAACAAGCAGCGCTGGGAGAAGAGAGGGACTCTATAAAACGTGTGTTATCTCCCCTCCCGCTCTGCATAATAGGGGCTTAGTTCTGATACATTTTATATTATCCAGGAGCACTATCCCCCTTTCCTCATCTATAATACACGTTTTATATAAAGTCCCTCTCCTCTCCCAGTGCTGCTTGTTATAAAGGTTTTTTTTACGTCTGATACATTTAGTATCCAGCTCTCACAGTTACTCTGTCATTATGAGCCTTCAGTGTGATTTATTTGAATGTTTTCCCTAGATTTAAAGTGCTTTATTTTATTATAAAAATCTATTTGCACCAGTCATCTCTTCTCTGAGCTTTCAGACCGATTTACGTTAATATTTTCCCTCTCCACTGCTTTTATATTCCTGTGTCTCCCCCACAGAGATACAACGTTAAGTAAAAGTTCCCTCTCCTGAGCTGGATAAGCATTGCATTCCGAAGTTCTTCACCCTCCACATGCCAATGCAGTAGGATGTTCTATACAGAGAGGGGCATTAATTAATGCAGGTGGATGTTGTATACATTATACAGAGAGGGGTATTAATTAATGCAGGAGGATGTTCTATACAATATACAGAGAGGAGCCTTTTTTTAGCCCTTTAAATCCAGTGGCTGTGAGCGCTGAGATCGGCTGCTTGTTATATTATCTCTCAGTACAATGTATCAGGCTCAGCTGTTACAGTAACTGACTGTAACAGCGCTCAGAGTTTCAGTAAAACAAGGAAATAATATTGTTCTAACTCCTTATATATAAAAATATTATTTACTAGTTGTACCGAAACTCTGAGCACGGTGACGAGCAGCAGTCAGTTACTGTAACAGCTTTGCCTGGCACATTGTGCTGAGAGTGAGTGATACTGTAACAAGCAGCAATCTCAGCCCTCTGAGGAGCCACTACAATAGTAATTGTATCCCCTAGTTTTCGGATGAATGAAATTAGTTTTCATACTAAAGAACTGAAAACGAATTTCTTTAGCAACTAAATAAATTGCATTTTAGGACTAATCCATTAGTTCAAAATGAAATTTTGTGCTGTGCACATGTCTAGATACCAGGCCATTTGGTGCAGCTGGCCTAAGAAATCAATGTCTGCGTATCCAGCCTGCTGGAAGGAAGCAATTAAACAGGTCCGTGATAATTTTCTCTGACATCATCAAAGGTGTGAAATTAAGAAATCAACCTTTTGGTTCTACCCGGCAGGCAGGGGGGGGGATTGCTCATGGCAGGGTGAAGGCACAGGCGGAGTGACACCCAACCACATATCAAAGAAGCAATCACATCCTTGGATCACTGGAGGTGGTATCTGGGAGATGATTGATGGACCAGGGAATTAAGATTAATGACGAAGCGTACTGAGCGTGCTCATGAGAGGGGAATTCTGGGGATTGTAGGCAAAGGCTCTGCCAGCTAGGAGGCTGGACTTAGAAAAAGGCAGCCCTATATATATTCTGAATCAAGCATGGCTCGGGGCTATTTCCTTGGAGGTCAATCGAGAATTGAGGGAATATTGCCATATTCCTAATAGAACCTGCCTATGGCTGATCGTCTAGCGTATATTGTAAGTAACTAGGGTCTGTTGTTATCTCCCTTTTATTTGTTTGCTGTTTGTGTGTAATGTGTAATTAATTGATTTATCATATCCATCTTTTTGTACCAATGCACTGTGATTCTATATCATAAATAAATTTAACTTATTTAAGTTTATGCTTCTGGCTAATGAGATCCACGCTAACTGAAGAGACTGGAGTATTGCTTGTTGTTTTAAGCTCGAGTAGCTACAAAATTGTGAGTTGCGGTTGCTGGGGACAGTTGGGTATGCAAGCGGGGATTGTTGTCTACGCAGTCACTGTCTGGGTCTAGGATAGACAGACAGCGCGGTTGCTTAGCCCTGCGTCTCTCGCTGCGATGCGCGTAGTGTCCATGAGGACTGGTGGCAGCGTAACTAATAGAATAGGAAAGTGAGCCCAGGGATTGTGGGAGACGTAGTCACTACCCGATTCAAGAGAAGATTAGTACTGCGTTACACTCCTGGGACCATTGTATTGCGCTCTACGTACCTGTTGCGAGAGAAAGTGTGCGGGGACGGATAGGTAAGCAAGCGCACAGGGCTTGTGGTCTACGCAGTCATTATCTGGGTCTAGGATAGACGGATAGTGAGCGGCTTAACCCGGCAGCTTTCACAGCAGCGCGCGTAGTGGTCGTGACAACCCCCACATAGCAGCCCTGCTTCAATATGCAATTTTTGTCTATACAATATTAGCACAAACAAATTTTAAGCATTGTCCAAAGCAAAATGCTATATATATCTTTTTTTTACCACAACCAATACCCAGGTATAACCTTATATTCTTTTCTCCCAAACATTTGCTATTTACGTGTAATGATATCAATGGATCTAGCAAGGAAATGATGAAAAACTCAACCGTCCATCGGTAGGAATGCAACTAGTATGTTTGGAAAATACAACAATGGTGCTAACAGCATGACAATAAAAACATGAAATACATTCTGGCGGGTCGGTATAGCTCTGGGTAGTTTGCTAATGAAAACCATCAAATTATACCTCAGATATAGTGTGCGATAAATAAAATATATCTAATGAGCAAATTAGGGTAGAGGATCGAAAGCCTTTACATCTAAGAAAGAGGAAACCAAAGAAAATATGAATAAATATATTATGAACGTTCTGAAGAAAGTGAATAATTTCCATACATGCGTAATATAATGTATAATATTTCCTATTGTTGGTTGCTATGGAAACCATTACAGCTAGAATACATTTAGCCTAAGTATATTAAGGGGCAAAAATTAAACCTCATTTTGTAAACAGTCCTAAATGAACATCGAAAAGCCGGTGGGTTACGACCAAATAACAATATGTCACCTTGCTAATCCACCCACCACCTTGACTACGGTGTCAGCGATCAAACAGTCTGCACAGAGATCGCCACATTGCGGGCATTTAGAACGATAATATAGCAACAGCTTTGTTGTTATAGATGTCAACTACTGCTATTATGTCAACGTGAGGATGTTAATAATGCCATGTTCAGGATGTTGTCATCAGGTAAACTTAGATTTGCAGAGAGGCCAGGATTAGAGGTCATCTTTAAGGAGGAATAAGTTAAAGGCTGTGTGATGGAGAAGGCTCAGCTTTTGGCAGAATAAATTTAGGAAGAGAATTGGAGGTTAGAGGTATATAATTGGTGGACCATGGGTGAGGGAACTCCACAATAATTTATTTTTAAGCTTAGAGAGCATAGGATCTGCAAAGTCTTAAAGGAACACTCTACTCACCCTGACCACTTTAGCTTCTTAAAGTGGTCAGGATTTGTAGAATCTCCCCCTTTCTCCACCCACTTCCCTCCTGCCCTGAACTGGAGAAATCACTGGGTGAAGTGGAGTAGTGTCATCCACCCCACCGGCATCACCAGCAGCCAGGATTTAGAATTTCACATTTAACAGTCACCAGATCACTCACCATTGACGTCAGTATGCAGATGGCATGCTGACGCCACCCTCTCTGAGACCACCCACGATTGCAATCGGTCTCAGCGAAGCAGCCAATGGATTGGATCTGCTCATGCCTGCAGCTCCAATCCTTCATTCTGCACAGGTGCTACGGAACTTGCGTACGTAAAATGCACAGGCTATATTACACAGGTGGTGCTAACTTAACCAGAGCTGTTGTAAACTTACCAGAGCCATTATAGTCTATTGAGATGTTAAGTTTACAACAGCTCTGGTTAAGTTAGCTCCAACTTTGTAGTGTAGCCCCACAAGTCCCGTAGCAATGCACAATTTGCGGTTCCTACGCTACGCAAGATGTATAGGAGTGCAAATCGTGCAGGAAAGCTTCAGGGACTTATGGGTTCGGGAGTCCCTGAACCAGAGGTGAGGAGCTGCACTCAGCAAGGGGGAAAAGATGAGTAAAATCACCCCCCAAAGAATAAAATAAAAATAATTGCGCCGAGGCCACCAGCAGCCTCTACCTAGTTATTTAAGTGGAAAATGGGGAACTTTGTTTTTTTATAGGGTATCCCTTTAAGCGATTATTCACTAACCATCCTTCATTCACTGAAAGAATGGTGGATTTTGTTGATTAACTTCAGGAACTTTTTTGGACTTTTTGCCTTGAGAAAGTTACTTTGGTGTAACGAAACGCGTCGGCATCCATGTCCTTTTATTAAAATTTATGTTAACACCTGTATCCAGTCCAGCCTTTCTGTGGTATCCTTTGTTCTGTGCCTATTATGGTGTTGAGCTTCTTTGAGAGCTGATTTCATCAGTGGTCTCCAGCTATACATCAGGTCTCCAGGTGGATCACAGCGGCTGAGTAAAATGTGCCCATTTTTTATTTCATTCCTGTGAGCATGAATTATTAACAGGGGTTGTGTATACAAAACATATGCAGTTTTGCCCTATGTTGCTTTTTGTTTGTCCACAGTGAGACCCCTAATTTCTTTGTAGAACTTCAGGAGCCTAAGGTGGATCAAGTACGATGATTTCACTATGTGGGTAATTTCCACTGCACTTTCCATCTGCACTTTTTCTTCCAGGAATGTCAGCAGGGCAGCCGTCAGGGGGTGACAGTCCATGATATGATCAGGGAACCAGTGGTGTAGATTTCAATGGGGTTTCCACTGATGTTACCACTGTGGCATCTCTATTAACATACCTCGTTACAGAATGCACTTGTAAACATGGGACATACTGATTGAATATATTTCCTACTTTAATCTGTATATTTAATCTGTATATTTGTGTTGTTCTTTAATATCTTGCATTGTATTACTTTGTATTTCTGTAACAACTGTAACAATTCAATGCTCTTGAACCCAGGACATACTTGAAAACGAGAGAAATCTCAATGTATTCTTCCTGGTAAAATACTTTATAAATAAATAAATGAATAAATAAATCTGTCGAAATTATTTACTATAGCTTTCACCATAGCTGTGCCCGTAGTCTCAGTCAGAGTTGTCTAGTGTTGTTTCTACCATTGTTTTTAGTGTTTTTTCTATAAGAGCACTGAAAACCCCCACCTTGCATAATATTATATTTATCCATGATGCACATGTCGCAAAATGGAAAATAGCCGCAGTTTACTAATTTTACAGCAAAATAATGGGGTTCCCATTGTTCAGGTTGGCGCCATTGTTTGCATCAACTTTGCCTGCTGTTGTTTAATTTTGCTCCTGTGGATAGCTGGAGTTCATTGTTTTAACAACGTTTTTTTTTTTTTACCAACTACGGTGATGGCGGACCAAGAAAAAAGTAGTGTGTTTTTGTCTCTTTTTTGGACAGGCAGTGTATGTTTTATTTTATTCACTTTAGCTTTTTGTGAGCCGAATTTAAAAATGTCGGGCCACATTACAAACTAGGTGTTAATGTTAACTCTCACCTGCGTGAGCATTAACGTTAGCCGCAGTGGCTACCGCATATTACAATCCAAACGCTAATGGGTTAAGTAACCCAATACAAATGGGGCGGGCACCGTCAATGGGCTATGGGTTGAAGTAATGTTCATAGACCATTGGACACCAATAAACGCAATAAAAGTCAGTCTTTACACAGGTCCAAAAAAATATGGTTACCAGACTTCAATAAAGTGTCCAACTTCAATTCATCAGCATCAAGTGGTCGTTCTCTAGTGACCAAAATGTGTGTTCCAAGTATGTTCTTTAAAAAATAATAAAATGTATATCCCAAGCGTGATGTCTTCTTATTTTCCTCAAAAAAAGTGTACTATAAATGTATTAGATTGAAGTAGGGTGAGGTACAAGTGTGTTAGTTCTTACTCACATCGCCTCTAGCTGATATAACCAAAATTCCTGTTTACTGGGCACCTATGGACGCCACGACTTGCTTCCACACTCCTTGTTTTCTATATAGCTGTCCCGGGTTCCTCCTCCCTCAGGGATACAGATATATAAGGGTGTTGAATTTTCACTTTTCAGAGTGATACAATAAACAGGCGTACTTACACTTAGGTGTCCCAGTATCGGCTAAATCTGAAACTCTTTCCCAAACAGTGATGGAGGTAGAAATAAATTTGTTAAACAAATCAATAAAAACAAATATAAACAGCATAAAAATCCAAACACCAACTGATGAAGCCGAATAGGTGAAAAGCGTTTTGGATTTTTATTTATTTATAAAGGATTTACCAGGAAGGATACATTGAGATTTCTCTAGTTTTCAAGTATGTCCCGGGTTCAAGAACATGCTTACAGAAATACAAATTAGTAAAATGCAAGAAATTAACACAAAACAAATATACAGATTAACAGAAAATAAATATGTAAGTAATATAGTCACTATGTTACATGTTTACAGGTGCATTCTGTATATAGTCACTATGTTACATGTTTACAGGTGCATTCTGTATATAGTCGCTATGTTACATGTTTACAGGTACATTCTGTATATAGTCACAATGTTACATGTTTACAGGTGCATTATTCCTTATTGAGGTATGTTAATAGAGATCTCTTAAGGGACTTTAGACTGGGGCAAGATTTGATGGTGTCTGGGAGGTTATTCCATAATTGTTGTGCTCTGTAGGAAAATGAGGATCGAGCCACTGTCTTTTTGTATTGCGGTATTGCAAGTAAGGTGCTGGTCCTGGATCGGAGGTTATAGGATGAGGGAGCTGCTGGGGGAAGCAGTCTATTCAGATAGGGTGGCAGCTTCTGAGAAAAGCTCTTAACAACCAGGCTGGAAAGGTGAAGGGTGCGTCTAGATTCCAGCGATGGCCAGTTTAGCTCTTTTAACATGTCACAATGGTGGGTCATGTAGTTACATTGTAATGCAAAGCGGCAGAATGAGTTATATAATGTAGTAAGTTTCTGAAGATGTGTTTGTGGGGCGGCTGCGTACACTACATCTCCGTAATCAATAGCCGGCATAAGCATTTGTTGTACAATCTGCTTTCTTACCGCGGGGCTCAAGCAGGATTTGTTTCTGTACAGGGCACCTAGTTTGGGGTAAAGTTTAGATGAGAGTTTTTCGATGTGGGGCTAAAGGATAGATTTGGGTCTAACCACATACCTAGATATTTGAGAGAAGTGACTATGGTCAACGTGCCATTTGATTTTGTCCTGCTGTTTATATTTGTTTTTATTGATTTGTTTAATAAATTTATTTCTACCTCCATCACTGTAATTCCACGTTAAAATGGGGGCGGTAGGGAGAAAACTGCGGGCACAGTTTTTTCTCCCTTGCGCCCCCGTTTTAGTGTGGAGAATGTAACGTGGCCCGTTGCCTTTTGTTCACTTGCAGAGAATAAACACCGGCACGTTAGTTATTTAGACAACAAACCTGCTAACCTGTGAGGAAAGACCGCAAAGCGTTTGATAGCTGGAGCCTGACAGGAATGATCTATGTTTTTTTGTGCATGTTCGTGGAATTTAACAGAATTTAGGCACTAAATAATATGCTATCTAACCAAGCAGAAGAGCATCGTGTCTGGTCAAATAGTCATCAGAGTAGCATTTTCTCCGCAAAAGTGCTTGTAGTCCATATAAGTGATCATCACATGGGACCGTCTAATGCAAAAATAAGTCTTTTTCGTGTGCCCGAATTGCTCTCAGGATTTCTAAAGCAACTTTCAGACATGAATAACAAACATGAATAAGTTTACCGTGACTTATTTTTTTTTCTGCAGAAAATTGAAAAGTGCTTTGAAAAAAGATGTCTTAAAACAGACTCAACAAGGAACAAAAGCTAAATGAGTCGATCATCGAAATGCATAATTTACCATTTGTAACATTCAGCAGTATCCTCCTGTTCCTCGTCATTCTTTTTCCTCTTTGGCGAATATTTTCAGTTTTTATGTTTTTGGTCCATTGGGTCTATTCTCTAAAGAGCACAGAAATTGCAGTGCTCTCTCATTGGTGCAGTTGGGTGACCTCAATTCGCCAACCCTGCGGTGAATGCTGAATTCCCTGAAGTGCGCCAAATCGATCGGTCGAATGCCACCGATAAACCCGCCAAATCGATCCGATAAACCACCGAACGGATTCTCAAATCACCAAACGTAGCTGATAAACCGCTGAAAAAAACAACGAACGCATCCGGTGATCCACAGAACAGACTGCCGAATGCCTACAAAACAGCCGATCAGCCACCGAACAGGGGAAAAAAAACAAATAAAAAAAACCCTGCAACTTTTAAAAGACTTTTTTAAGAAAAAAAAAAAAAAGCATGAAAATGCATAAGCAAATGATATATAGGTTGGAGAATTAAAAAAAACGGCATCTAAAAAAAAAATTGCCAAAAAAATCCAGAAAAATGCCTGGAGAATTTTTTTTTTTTTTAAATAAATAGACTTTTTGCTGCAAATGAAAAGAATAAACGGTTGAATAAATATTTAGTAAAACCAAGTATTTTTTTTTTCATTGAAACTTATCGGATTCACCTGCTTAAACCGGTCGAAAGAAACCACCGCAAATCTGGGCATTTCGCTGACTTTGCCCTGTTGTTCGGCATTCTCTGAATAGATTAACCATTACTTCTCTATGTGGAATTTTACTGCTGCCGAATTGCACTGTATTTCTCTGGCAATTTGCCAATATTTGATAACTTTTGCAGCTATACTATTTAATGGAAATATTGGATTAGCAATTCAATATGAATTTAACAGTATGTCAATGTCTGAAAAAAATATTAACTTCTAAAATGTGTTGAAAATGGATTTTAAGACAGGAAAAGAGGGAACGTTACTCAGGAGTCACAGGTAATGCCCTCAAATTTAATTTAGATGTTGATTAATTTATTAAAGCCTAACTCTGATCCTAACTCTTAATGGGTGGCATTTAGAGGACCATATATGTGTATATGTATACATGCCTTTCTTTGTCTATTGCCTCATTTGTGGTATATGTATATGGATATGCTGTACCACATGTCTCTATAATGTTACATGATGGGCTTGTCTCCTATATTGGATATGCTTGTCCTTTGTATGGCTCATTTATTTTTATGATTCGTTTTTATGATTCGTTTTTATGTTTTTCTCTTTTTTCCACATGTCTTTTTCCTGCCATTGGGACTTGTTATGTGGAGGACTGCATGTCCTGATGAGATATGTTCTCTATATAAGGACCTGCGCTATTTACATATACTCTGGTGGACTCTTTTGCGGAGGTGTGGAGTGTCACCCTAGCGGTGGCATCCACGCAGCCCAGTAGGACGTAAACAACGTATGATGGGAGATCGATGGCCGGGTCTTACGGCGCATGCGCCCGCTCCCACGCAGTGAATTACGTCATTCCCCTTCCGGCAGGGGATTCCGGAAGTCCCATAGACCAGGCTGGAGCGCAGAGAGGACCGGAAATGCCGCCGGCCGAATACACCTGGGGACGTGCAGTATTAATGAGTGTCATTATAAATGTATGCTTGATTGTATTGATATATTATATTTTTTGGATACCAACTGATGAAGCTGCGTTGGCGGCGAAACGCGTTTTGGTATTATCTATCCTTTTTATTTATGTATTAAAACGATTTTATTAGTGGATCATCTGTCTACTATTTTTATCCAGTGAAAGGGGTTTGGTGTAATCCTATCTACACCCAGGCGCTTTTACAGAGCCAGTGTATCCACACAGGCTCTTAACCACGTAAGTGTTGCAGCTATCCGATTTATTTGTCTAGTGGTTTACAATGCTGTACCATGGTATGTTCTTGCTTCATTTCATGTGTGGCCCATGCGAGTAAGTTCCAGTTCTTCACGAAGACGGGACGGGGTCATCCCTGAAGGGACCCACTGCGATTGTATTGAGCCTATGTTTCACAGGCTCCACCATATGTGAGTTTTATTTTTCCACATATTCATCTGATTTTTATATGTGGACGTACTTCACCATGTGTATGTTCTCTCTTTTTATTGTATGAGCATTGACCTTCACCGGTTCATATTGGACTGCAATATCTTCAGGTTATTATTCCTGTAATATACCCTTTCATTTACACGCATTTTGGGGTACGATTTCCCTCTTTGTGGTTTTTCCTCCCACTATAGTGGGTAGTTGTATTAGCGCTGTTCTCTTCCCCCTTTTTTCCATGTTTTCTGTATCTGGGCCTTTTGGGATAGACCCTTGAGAACATAGCTGCTATACTGCTCCCATTTTGTGTTTTTCTTTCCCTCCACCTATTGCCACTCCAGCGCCCCCTTCCCCTGTTATACAATTAATGCACAGAGTTACATGACGGTTATTTAGTGCGGTTTGTGACTGTGGATACAATTTCATTAAAAATAACAAAAAACACAATGTTGTTATCAGTCAGATAACAGTTTGCAGCTTTACCCGGGTAATCCTCGGAATTCAGTCAACTGTAACCTGCTTAAAACCCAAGAAAAGCGAAGCACCCAGAGGCATTTGGATACTTTGCAGATTACCCGGATAAAGTCTGATGTTTCGTTGCACATCACACTTTATCCAACAACACTAGGGTAATGTGCAAATTACCCAGTTAAAACAGTGCAGAAAACCGGAGTACCCAGAGTCCTCTGGATACTTTGCAGATTACCCAGGTAAAGTCTGAAATTTCATTTCACTTCGGACTTTTGCTAATGACGCCTGGGTAATGTCAGGATTACCGGGGTAATCCTAGGATTGACTGCACTTCGTGCTTTAACCGTAACATATATATCACACACCATAGTGATGCACATACAGTTAACCCCTTAAGGGCCAATGACATAACTGTTCCATCATAAATGCATTGACTTTAAAGACCCATGGACCTTACGGGGTTAAAGGGACACTACCGCTTACATAAACTGTAACTAGATTACTTGAGCATTACAAAACACTATAAAACACATTATAAAACACATGCTGCTGTTTAAGTCTTTCTTTGAAGTAATTGCATGTAAAAAGTAAAAATAAAATTAGTTTTTTATCTCCTCTCTCCATTTTGTGGATTTTTCCCATGATGCAACATTTGCCAAAATCTGTGCAAAAAAGTTTTGCTTTACTGTTGTGATTTAGCTTCTACAGTATTTAAACGTTAAAGAGGTGAAGCAATGAATGTTTAGATAAGAGCTGGCAGCTGTATGAGATAAAACAGGGAGCTTAAAAGACTTCTACTCTACCCCATGGTGATGCCCTTTGAATACATCCCACACAATACAATGATGTGAGTGACTGACCCATTCACTCCATCTATGGCCAAAGCCACACAGTGAGGAGCAAGTGATGGAAAGATACTGGGGGCGGGCAGTTTACAACACAAAATATCACACAATGGATGCGCCCATTGACACATATAGAGTAAAATATTTTCTTAACTTAACAAACAAGAGAAAAACAAAGCACATGTAAAATATCAGCAATATCAAATAAACACAATAAGGACATTTCATTTTTTTGGTGGTTGAGGCCCTTTGAAA
Source organism: Leptobrachium leishanense (assembly GCA_009667805.1). Taxonomy (NCBI): domain Eukaryota; kingdom Metazoa; phylum Chordata; class Amphibia; order Anura; family Megophryidae; genus Leptobrachium; species Leptobrachium leishanense. The sequence continues at coordinate 372,332,128 of CM019065.1, forward strand.
TACTTTTCTATTTTTTCCCCTTTTTTCTCTACAGAATTGTAAAGTATTACCAAACACCATAAAAAAATTCTAAACAATAATATAAAATACATTTTAAAAAAAAGAAATAAAAAGAAAATGAAAAAAAAAGGGAAAGCAAGAGGAAAGAAAAATAAATAAATGTCTGAACACTCTGGTATTTTTTTCAAAATTTCTGCAGATCTAATTAAATCGAGCTCTACGTCTCAAATCTCTGACGTAGAACAAGGCTGTGATAGATGATCGTCATTTGACGATGACATGGCTATTATTGAATAGACCCCATCCTATTTAGAAAATGTCATTAGAAACAATTATAGAAAAATAAACACCAAAAGTGTAAGGGAGCGCACAAATTGAATCACAAGATTTACACAAGATATATAATATAGTCCTACTCCAGACCACTTGATAGAAGCTGCTTGACTCGCCATAAGGGTGAAATCAGGACATATGTGTCCGTTTAGTTTCATAGATCTTCATCTCCTAATGATTGCAACAAGGGAGAAAAAAACTGATCACGCAGATGGTATGCAACAGTGAACCACAAACAGAAAGTACTTATCCGTAGCACTCACAAGTGGAGAGTCCCCGAGACTTATGCAATTCGCCTTTGAACCTCTCCGGGGGCTCCTCCCATCAAAATCGACAATTCCTATACTCGTGTAATGACATTCAGGGATATCTCGGGTGAATGAAACCAGACACAGTACAATATTGTTAAGCAGTAAAATTCCAAAATAGAGGGAGGAGGAAAACACTCACGTGCCACAGAGCCTCCTGGGTGGGTGGCTCAGTATGTGCGTCTAGGACCTCTTATGAAGGAGGGGGTCCCACCTTGTTGTTCATGAATTGAAGCTTGTGTCCCGTTCCTCGTTTGGCATACAGGATACCATAACCAGGGTAAAATAAGAAGCGAAGCTACATAAAAAAAATTATTAAAACAAAAAATAAACAAAGTGGAAAATCGAGACGTGTTTCGCCCGCTAAGCTGCAGGCCATCTCAATCGGATGGTGTTTATTTTTTAATACTTTTTAAGTGGAGGATAAACCTGATTGGTGAGCTGCATAAGATACATCCATGTCATCCATTATAATTTCAGTGCCATATCACACTCTAACCCTTTGAGGTTATATATATAAGAGACAATTATAGCTCAAGGGTTACATCACACCTGTGACTTCCCATACCTCAGCCAAGGTTGAAGGGGTACGCACATTTTCTAGTCATTACATATCAACACTGTAAATAGCTTATCTTTCTTTATATAAAGATCGTTGTTGCACATATCCATGAAACAGCCATATAAAAATACTAAATTGTGGAACCTTTGTCCTTCTGTATTTATAAATAGTTTGTGAATAAAAGAAACAGCTGGGTATTCATCTTAAACCAAAGGAAATAATGTTACTTTGTATTGTAATATGTGACATATTTGTTGTATTTTGCATGCAGCTAATTAGGCATCGCTCGGTCCCTTTTAGTGCGTTATAGTGACACTTCCAATTACTTCCTTTCAGGAAAATGAGTTATCTTTGCCTTTTATTTGTTCTTGGTACAATTCTACATTACTTGGATGGACTACATTAAAAAAGCATTAGTACAGTAAATTTACATATGGACTTCACTAAAATGTTCACTGGACTGTGACAATATCTGTACACTTAATGAGTCATCATATATATAAAAAAATATATATATATAAGGTTTCGGAATCCTTAGAATCAGTTTTACTTTATAACTAATTTAATACATTAAACTGTACTATAGTTTACTCTTTTAGATAGAGATAATTTTATATTTATATATATATAGTGCTTACAAGGGTTGTGGTGGAGGACAAAAAGTGAGATAAAAAGCCTCCATAAACGCTATAAATGGTGGCTTTTTATCTCACTTTTTGTCCTCCACCACAACCCTTGTAAGCACTGATTTACCCTACGGTCCCAAACATCCACTGCAACTGGTCATCATGCCTAGCTCCTAGCTGATGAGCGTCCAATTGACCAGTTGCATAAACCTTATCTCTGCTAGAAAGCCACAGTGTGGCATAGCATTGATTTTAGGGTTCTGTGTAATAACAGACCCAGGATGCATAAAAGTGACACAGATGTCATTTGCATATCCTACCCAGAGTTCCTTGCTGCATAGGGGGAATGTGGCACAGGAGCTCTGGGAGGCAATTCATTGAATTGCTGTGATGTGCAAAAGGCTTCTGCAATAAACACAACTATATATATATATATAGATTAGGTACGCCGTGATAGTCCAGATGCCAAAACCACGAGTTTAGCAGTACCTAGTGATACCTTTTTTATTGGACTAATGCTACATTTAAAAGACAACCTATATACACATACACACTCACACACATTTTATAAAAGAAAATTATCCACCATGTCTCAACCTCCCTGGCGTTCTGATTATGACATTATTTTTAATGTCAAAGAGGTAAAAAAAAAATATATATTTTTACTATTTTTTTATTTTTAATATTTTTTTTTTATCTCTCACCGGGTCCCGCTCCCATGCATCATGGCGTGCGCAGGGAAGGGAACCCGGAAGCAAGACGCCATGATCGGTCGGAGGAGACTGCAGGAGGACATTGAGGGAATGCAGGGACAAGGTATGTAGCAGCCCGAGTGTGGCTCGGGGTTACCGTTTTCGGTACTGAAATTTAAACCCGAGCCACCATACGAGGTTAAAATATTATGCAATGTTAGCACTATCCATTTTTGTCTCTCAAAGTATATATATATATATATATACACACACACAAACACAAACACACACACTGCCTGGCCAAAGCAGAATTTACCACTTGCATGTAACTAAGCCAATAGGTGCTCGGCTTCCATTGGATAATTACTGCAGTGATTAATATGTTTCAGCATAAAATGAGGTCATGTGACTCCCTGACTATACTGAATGAGCAGGTTTTTCCATCAATGGGGTTTATTCTCCCCTGATGGCACAGCGGCATATTCCAAGATGGCAA